>JAVXUM010000029.1:2033666-2051627 GCA_035590655.1 Pouteria glomerata
TTAAGCCTTTAAGGCCTCCAAACTTCACCAAACTTTCCAATTTTGCTACCAATCAATATACACATGAGTTCTTATCCGATTTAAGCCAAAATTTCCAGATTAACAGCAACTAACATAGACATAATATCTGCACAAAATCAAGTCTTAACTAGCTTTAATTTGCCAAATTCACTCCATGCACATAACCAACACCAATTTTCACCAAATTTACAACAAAGTTCAATGTTTTTGCCTCAAACACATACTAAAAGAATGAAAGAAATCCTTTACCTTATTTAGCCAAATTCTTCACAATCTCAAGAAGATGATGGAGTAAAATTAAATCTTCAATTGGAAGATTAGATCCAAAAACAACAAAAATGAAATTTTTTCTAAGTTATCTATCATGGATGAACTTTAAATTAATTCAACCTTCTAGGATGGAAGGATACTTACCAATTTAATCTTCCCTCTCCTAATTCTTTTCTTTTTCTCCTTTTTCTCTTCTTTTTCATCTTCTTCCTCACGGTTTGCTCAAGGCCTCTTTTATTGTCAAACTTCACTTAGCCAAATGGGAGGAGAAAAAGGAGTTTTACACTTTGCCAATTTGAAGGCTCGGCCAAGGAGATTTTCTTGTCTTCAAATTGAGTTCAAGACTCAATCTTGGCCCTCCATTAAGTCTCCATCCAAGGGCCTCAAAGCTAAGTGAATAAAATACCATTTAATGCACTTTTGCTTCACATGGCCGAATGGCCTTGAAGGCCATTCTTTGGTGATCATTCGGTCAACCAAGGATGCACCCCCTAACCAAATAATTTCCATGGTTGTCTCCTAGCTTAGGTCTACTCCTAACCAACTTAGTTGCATCTTAACTATTTGCTTGCTTGCTAACTAGTTTAGTCTCATGGAAGGTTACTTAAAGTCTTCAATTTAATGAGAAGGCCCCACCACATTTAATGGTAATTGACCAAAGTTTAAGCAAAACAACAAAACTTGGAAGGCTCCAAACCAAGGCATTCGGCCAAGGCCTTCATGACTGAATATGTGCATATATATATATATATTTCACCTCAATTTTTTTCTCCTCACATGGTCCCACCATATTTAATGTTTTGAAGACCAAACTCTCACATAAGTTAAATTAGCAAGAAGACAAGGAAATGGCTTGGCCGAGACTTCACTTCTTTCCCATGCTTCAAGCCTTGGTCAAGATTTCAACTTCCCCATGTGTCAACTTGGGTAGACTTTGATTGGTCCAAGTAAGCATGTTGAAAAGTCCAAGTTGAGTCCAATTTCGTAGGTTGGGATACCCTGTTCGGGTTTTCAGTATAACTTCGCACTCGGAACTCCGATTGAGGTGATTTTTGTTGCGTTGGAAAGAGGACTCTAAGGCCAACAACTTTTGTGTTTTGGCCAAAGGCTGAATCATCCATCTACTAGGTCAAAACTGCGTTGGAAGTGCATGACAGAAAGCTGTCTTGCAGTGGTGCTGCAGCAGGGCACCTTCGGGTTTTCAGCATAACTTCTCACTCGGAACTCCAATTGAGGTGATTTTTGTTGCGTTGGAAAGAGGACTTAAAGATCTACAACTTTTTTGTTTTGGCCGAAGCCTAATTCTTTCATTTTCAAGGTCAAAATTGCATCGAAAGTTAAAGGCAGAAAGCTGTCTCGAGGAGCAGCTCACTGCCAAGGCGCGGGCGCACGCCTGAGTCCACCCTCGGCGCCCGCCGAGGCCCGTTTTCCCCTAAACCCCAATTTTGACCTCTAACACCCAACCCTTGCACTCCAAGGTTCGTACCACTCAACCAACACATAAACTTGTTTGAACTCAACTCCAGAGGGTATTCACACTCCGTTAAAAAACTTCAATTCTTACAAAGATATCCCTATTTCATTATGAGCATTCCAATTACACCAAAGGTGAGGGGTATCACAAAGCAAGTGGGGCCACATGCCCCCAAAAAATTTTGATTATATATACTACTATTGCCTTTTATATATCTAATACTAAATTTCCCCCTTAATCACTGTTAGAATAGGAATTTTTTATAAAATTAATAAGGGTTATGTTATTATTAGGGAAGTCACCACAAATATATATGTAAAAAATAGTAATTTCACAAGACTTAGCAAAATTAAAATTCCAATAAGTAGGAGTTTATTTTCCTACAATAAGTGCAAATGCCTTTATATTTATAAGTGGAAGTTTGTTTGCCTATGATAAGTGCAAGTTCATGAGTACATTTCCTTTCCAATTATAAGTAGGGGTTTCTATAAGTACAATTAACTATGTGGTTAAGAAATAAACACAAGAGCTATAAGAACTTTAAAGGTTATGAGTGCATTTTTTATAAAAATAATATATTATAGTTAGGTTATTGTTTTTTCTTCTTATTTTCGCTTTTTATAATTATTGATGATTATGTAACATTTTCCTCACACATTTCATAGACTATTAACAAGATTTATGATATAAATTTATATGAATTATGAAATCATGCAATAGTGTTAAAATATTAAATCTCAATGCAAGCAGTTGAATATACCTTCTATAGAAAATGATAACTAATACTAGTTATTTCCATTTGTCATTATTAGTTTCTAAGTAAATTGCTTATTTATTGAATAATAAAAATTTACACTCCATTAAAATTTTATTTTATTATTAGTTCTTTATTTTTTGTTACATTTAATTAACAAAAATATATTTTGATCATAATTTTGCTCCCTCAACCAAAATCCTGGCTTGTCCATGAATTCAGGACAATTTTCTCTATGTTGCACTTCTGCTTTGTCAAGTTCAGTATTGGGGCACTGCAGAAACAAGCAACAATGCAAAGAGATTATGTATTAAGTAACCTTAAAAGAGAAGATTAACCACTACAACAAAATATGTTGCAGCTGAGAGAGACTCCATAAAGTGGAATCCCAAATGGTTGCAGATTCAGATAATTCTGTTCAGCCATCAGTAAGGAACCACGCAAAATGAAGAAGCAAAAAGGGAAACATCAAGAAAATAAATAGATAAATGAATAAATATTGTAAGAAGTTGTCCTACATTGGCCCACAAGAAAAATTACTTGTCACGTATAAGAGATGAACTCCCCTCACCTTAACACCTAGGTTCTAATAGCCTCCCTCAAGTTAGCCCACATGGACATAGGCTCAACATAGACTGTGGTGAGACCCAGTTGAAAACTCACTCTAATACCATATTAAAGAAACCTAACAACGCATAAGAGTAAAGATTTCAACCTTAAAACTGATGTGTTAAAATGAAAGAAATCCATCTCTTATATGAGACATAATTTTTCTGATAGGTCGATGTGGAATGACTTCTAATAGCCTCCCTCACGCTAGCCCGCATAAACATAAGATCAACGTGGACTCTGATGAGATTCGGTTAAAAACCCGCTCTGATACCATATTAAAGAAACCCAACAACACATAAAAGTAGAGGCATCAACCTTATAACCGAGGTGTTAAAGATGAGAGGAGTTCATATCTTATATGTGACAAGTAATTTTTCTTATGAGCAAATGTGCGACAACTTCTAACAAGTATCATTCAAAACTAGAAGTTCATGCACTCAAGACAAACAAACAAGGATTTTACCTCTATCCATAAGCAAAACCCTGTTGAAAATAAGCCAGTGTAAAGTGCAGCTATCCATGGAAATGCTGCCATCCAATCCCAAAATACTGTCCATTCCCAAGACAAGGAACTACTTTCTTTGATGCCACCAAACCAGCCCCCAACGAAGTACCAAATCGCTGATAACAGAGCAACAACACATACCTGCATGTAATAGAGTTGTAACCCATGTGTAAAAGTTTATTAGCTCGAACTTTGATCTTCATTGGGAACTGCAAAATTTAATTAGAGAAACGGTAGGGTAGCTTTTGCATGTCTGGCTGACTAACCTCATAGCCCAAAAGTGGTAAGAAGTTTTCTTTGCTAGTACTCGTTGAAATATGTTCTGTTCTTAGCATATGGATTCCAAAAAATACCGCACTCAAAAAGTTCAATAAATCTCCAACCTGAAATGAGTTGATGGAAGATGTAACTGATTTATATTAGTTTGAATGCAGCAAACTGCTCACAGAGACAAACTCCACCACTTAGGGAATTTCTTTTTCCTATGCTTCTCTTAATAGCATGTCTTACAAACTGTGTGGAAGAAGAACTAGTAAGGACAAACCAATACTTACACTTGGAGGTGATCCACTGGATTCAAGCATTGCAACTCCTAAGATGGACATTAGAGCTCCAAACCAGGTACGGGCCGGAACTATAGCTTCTAACATACCATCAAGCAGTGGAACCACAATCACCTGATTGATTCACCCAATATCTGTCAAAATTGTAACATTAAGAACTCTCCAGAATCAAGATGCTTTCAGTGCAAGTGAATCTCAGAGTTTTCTTACAGTCAACATAGAAATAAAAGATGCACGCCCAGCATCTGATGTGAGCAGTCCAAGTGCCTGCATAAGATAGCCTAAACTAAGCCAGAATCCCAGCTCTATCCCAGCATTACGGGTCTGAGCATCACCTCGTGCTCATAAAACAAAAGGGATAAATGGAATCGCTGACATGGCAAATCGCACGACAGTGAAGGCTGCTGGATCCATTATTGTTTCGACCTCTTTCACAACTGGAATGTTACTAGCTACATGGAACAAATAACCATTTTATAGAATTTTTTTTCTAATAAATAAACAGCTATATACATACAATTAAAATAAGAAGTCCAAACTATTATACAACTCATCAATTTCCTCTCCTGTGGGGTTCTATTGAAACTTGGGAACCAACTCAAACAGGTTTCCTACATTAAACAATATATTAAAGGCTATCCCTGTCATCTTTTTGGTCTGGGTTTTGGATCCCAGCCTACATAGCGAGAACTTGTTATTAGGCTCTAATAAATGATAACCACATTGTAGCTAGAAACCTTGTCATGCTTGCATACTAATGTTGGGAATCAAAATGAAACACCATTTCATTTGAAGTATTAAAATAGTATTTTCAACACAACTTCTCCTAATTGCTTTAGAAATCATGTTGTGAGAACTTGAATTCCGGCCTGAATGCATGTTTTGATTTCATGACATCAAAAAAGTATTTGGGTTTGGGAAACATGTTTACAAAAATGATGGTAAGGAAAAAATTAGTCAAAAAATCTTAATCACAATTATTTGAGGCAAGAAACTTGTAAATGCATTCTCAATTAGTGCTATTGAAAGCCATAAATGGTTCCAAAACCCTATGCCATGCATGGGTCTAGAGCACATAACGAAGACTGCTATTACAGAATATGTAAGTAAAATACAGAATTAGCACTCCACTACTTCTATGGAGGCAATGTCCTGAATTTAATAAAAGCATTTAGTCTAGTAACAGATTGTGCATCAAATTGCTTCTTCAGCCAAATGGAGTTATTCATAATATCCTAAGATTCAACTGCCCTTCAATTGAGAATTTGAGTGCGTAGCAACTAGCAAGTAATATAATACCAAACCAAAATAAAACTTCATCTTCTTTTACCGAGCCCGTCAACATAGAAACCCAATAACATAAAATTAAGCAGCCGAGTATCAAATTCGTTGTCAAGAATCTAACATTTCAGGTAACGGTAAGTTTCAGTAATTGAACCACCAAATTAAGTTTAAATATGATCAAAGTTTTAGCAAATTACAGCCACAATAATCAAATTGACAACATTCCGCAAATAATTCATAAATCATTGTTCAAAATTGAAGAAAAATAGAACTACTACGAACACAAAATGAGATACGTGTAAAGCTTACCAAAAACAAAAGTGCTGACATTGAGCAAAATGACGCTCCCGACCTTCCTCGAGGCGAAAAAGATCCGTCGCCGTAAAGATCGCCTTCTGAACAACGATTTGAAACTTAGATTCGGCCTCTTTTGGGACCGAGGCCGATTCACAGAGACTCTATTATTTGAATTATCCCCAAATATTATTGGTTTTACAGGTTCCCCAACACTCTTCCTGACATTACAACTAGCAGAGGAAACCGATGTTGACGATGACGAAGAAGGAGAGGAGGAATCGAGGGAGAAAGTGATGAGACGATTCTGCTTTTTATGAATCGAATGGAATTTAAAGACGATTGAGAAATTGAGAAGAGGAGAAAAAGAGGGAGAGTTTGAGAATTTGATTGCAGAGTCGGCCATTGTCCCCTTTCACGGTGATGGCGATGGGGAAGCCATGATTGAGCTTGAGGAGCTCCGTCGAGAGTGGTGTAAAGGGGTCGGCCCGTAGCTGGCCTGCTCCTACGGAACCTTCCTTTTCATCTTTGAGTCGGGTCGGGCCAGGGCACCAATATCTGCTCTAACCCGCTCTAGTTGACTGGAAAGAATTTTTTGATATTTTTTAATACTTTTCATCTCTGAGCCAGGTCGGGCTAGGGCCAGGGCCAGGGCCACCAATATCTGCCCTGACCTACTCTTGTTGACGTGGAAGAATTTTTTGACATTTTTTAATACTTTTTATAAATTAAATAAAATCACACAAATACATTAAAATATTCATTGATAAAAATAAAATTTATTAAAAAATAAATAATTAAATTTGTATTATAAATTTATAAAAGTAGACTTATAAATGAAAAAAAATAAAGTAAGTAAATAAGTACATCACTTTAAATTTTGCACATTTCAACTAAGTTAGCGCCTATAAGCTTGACTATTATTTGCAAATATTATTCTATCAATACATTAATTTCAATCATGACTATTATGTTCTTCTATTTCACCTAAATACATTACTTTGGAATTAAGAATAAGTTCTTCTTTTTCGTTAGCTCTTTAATTTCTTATTTTAGCGAGATACCAATTTCATAAATACATGAAGGTCTCTGCTATATTTGGGGCCAATCGACTCCTGTGATCACTAATAACGCTCCCACTTACACTGAATACTTGCTTAGATGCTAAGTAGAAACTAAAAAAGTGAGGATATTGCGAGCAAAAATTGAAATAACTAAAAACTTAGACTATTGTCCCTTCTACTATTTTAAAGATCAAAGTCATTTTTATTTTGTACTAAAGATGCATCCTAGTAACGTTACATACCAGATAAAGGTGAGCTGCCACTTGTTGATTCATTTGTTTGTTGTTATTTCACTTGATTCCAAAAAGATAGGCCCCAAAATGAAGATTACAAGATTACGTTGTGGTTGTTATCGGTTTGGCATATATACAACTAGTATCATACCGACTTATTATAACTTTCAATTGTTCTTTAATATTATTTAATTACTCATTGGCACTTTCAAGACCATATAGCAATTCTAAGAATCCAAAAAGATTATTTTCTTTATATCTAAAATCTAAAGTAGTTGCATAATCAAAATATATAAAAAGCGGTTTAAAATATTTATTAAATTTTTCCATCATTTTAATAACCATAGTACTATAATAGGTTAGGTAAGATATTTTTTCAAAATATAATCAGTAATAGTCAATTGATAAAGAACTGTAGAAGAAATAGGAGAATAAAACCTACAAAATATTCTAGTTGCAACATCAAAAATAAGTAAAAAAATCTCTATAAAAAATTACGTTGGTCCAATTAATTTCTAAAATAATTTCTAAACAAATAGTTTGATTATTTAAAATAAATAAATCAATTATTCTTTAATATTTAATAGTCGCTTTCAACATAATATAAATTGAATTCCATCTTATATTAATTTCAGTAGGTAATTTTTTAGGTTTTAAACCTAATTGGCTTTATATACTTTTAAATATATGAATTCTTTTTGAAAAATTTATAATAAAAAATACAGCTTGTTTTATTTTATAAATAGAGGTATCTAAACTATCACATCCCTCTTTTATAATTAAATTAAGAATATGAGCACAACAACTCCCTTCAAATAAAAAATCCCTCGAAGACAAAATATTATCTAAGTAATTAAAACAAACATTATTATGCAAAGTTTTATTTAAAGTAATAGAAAATATTTTTCCAATTAATTCTGATGATGCAAGTTCATTAAAAATAATTTCTCCAATATTCACTCCAGTAAAAGGTTGTTTAACTAATTTAAAAAAAAATAATACAATTATATAAAGTCTAATTTTCAATGATGTAATGTGTAATTATACAAATATATTAAAATTGTTGATGAGAACTCCACATATTAGAATATAAGCAAACATTTCTTTTAAAATTTAAAAAAAAAAATTATTTGTTCTTTTTTATTTTAAAATCTCATAAAATATGATTTTTTAAAGTGTTTCTTGAGAAATCATTAAATTATTGTGTAAAACTATCACGAACAAATTCTTTTAAATTTGAATTTTCACTTATTGTAAAAGATTGTTCATCTTTAATAATAAATTGAATTAAATTATTTTGTGTTTTTGTAGAATTATAAGAAAAAAATACTTAAATTATCCCTTTCACTACCTAATTGAGATTGTGTAGCAAGTGAAAAAAATTGATCAATTATAGAATTGCCGTGGGAATCTTATATGTGCTTTCTATTTAAATTTTTTTTTAAGTGAATAGTCCCAGAAATTAACCTATCATCAAATAAATCCCCACAAATTTTACATTTTACTTTAAGCACTTTATCATCGCGCGTAACTCTAGTAAAAAAATCTCACACTTTTAAATTCGTACGTTGTTGGGTGGGTCGCGATGATGATGTGGCAGTAACATTACTTGTTTTAGGGGTGTTGGTGTTACAAATGGCTTATAGATGGGAGAAGTGTACGAGTCCTCACCCTCCAATTCAAAAACGTGGGAGTCTCTAGGATCTAATTGAAAAAATTAATTTGATAAAAAAATTAATTTGATTGAAAAAATTAAAGTAGCAAATTAAAAAAAATGTATGTATGCAAATAAACAAAAAAAATAAAGTATACAAAATTAAATTACTAACTTGAAATAATTTAAAATCTTGAAACATTTTATTTTTTAATCTTGACTATAAATTTGGAACATTTTAACATAATTGAAGAATAATACCTTGAGTCTTGAGACTTAAGAGAGTAAAGTATTTGAGGGAAAATGAGAATTTTTTTATGATTTTTAGATTAAAGATGGAGGGAGTATTTATAATGGGTGGTTGGGGTGAGTTTGTAATTTCTAGGGTTAAATTGTAATTAAAAAAGAGGATAGAGTTGTTTAGGGGGACCAACGGCTAGCCGTCAAGAAAAAAAGAAGAAGAAGAAGAAGAAGAAGAAGAAGAAGAAGAAGAAGAAGAAGAAGAAGAAGAAAGTCAAAAGAGCCTTTGAAAAAAAAAAATCAAATGTAAAACAGTAAAAGAGCCGTCAGGGCTGGAGGTTCCTACGCAATGGAGGAGACGCAAGTTAACAAGTCTTAAGATCTGGTTGAGCGCGGATCGAGTTTCAGGCCAGAGAGCTTAGCCCAAAGCCCTATCTTAAGAGTTTATGGTCAAATCAGGGCAAGGCAATTCAGAAATCATGACAGAGACGAGTCGGGCCATTTGAGGGTTAGGTCGGCCCAACCCTTTTTAAACCACTAGTTGAGAACATCACAATTCCCCTCTCTCTACAGTCCACCAACCTTCACACATTCAATTTGTTTGTCTTAGGACCCTTGTCCATCTCGATCCATAAAGGAAACGACTGTTTTTCCTCTATTTTCGTTTCATATTATCTTTTTTTTTTTCCCATAAATAAAAATAAAATATATGTTTGACAATATTATTTTAGTTGTATTAATTAATTTTTGGATAAGAAACTATATATCTAAGATATAATTTATAAGAAATATATTTAATTAAATCAATTGTTTAACTAAATTACATTTACATGCATTAAAATAAATTAAATTTAATTACTTCATCAAATAAAAAACATTTAATTTAATTTCATAAAAATTAATTAAATATACCTAATATAAATAATTCAATTTTCTAAATATTTTTTAATTATAATTAATTTTATAAAAATAATTAATTTTAATAAAATATACTAATAAAGAACATAATTTAATATTAATTATTTAAAAATAATAGGGACAAAAATAAAACTTATAAGTAAATTGAGAAAAAAAAAAAAATAGAGTCTTAACATAATTTTTCAAACTAGCAAGGTGCCTTACTGGCTCTCACACCAGTTTAACCTTGAAGGTAATTGCTTTAAGGCTTGGTTTACCATTTTATTCTGTCATATAAATTAATATTTCATGTAAGCATAAAGGAGGCCTTAAGGTTAATAATGATTAACTTTTTTATGCTTTCTTCTTCACTGATAGCCTTGGTCCTTCTCTTGGTTCGCAAGACAAGTTAATGGTGCAGTCCGTTTTCTTGTTAAGGGCTCTCCTCCCCTTTGTATCTCCTTTGTTAATCTCTGTCTTAAACCGCTTCATATTATTCATAGGAAAAGTTTTGTTACTAAACTTTCAACATTAATACATACTCTTTCGTTTCTAAAAAGAAAAAAAATGGTTCTATATATTTAGAAAATCATTTATATGCACTCTTTTTAATTATATGCACAGTGAAGAATTGGAATTGAACTTGTTTGATTGCAATGGCTGGTTGGACAGAAAATATATAGTACTTTATTGTTGTATATCTCTATAATAAAACACATCTTTTGCTATGATATTTATTTTACGTGACATGGGTGAGTTTACGTATCACTACCAATATTCTTTCCCTTTCTCACCACCGATAAAGAAAAAGTGATTTAAGCCAAGTCATTCTTAAAATTAGGACCACTGTGTCGCATTACGTAAGGCTAAATAAGTTTAGTAACATGGCGATTAAACTTAAATAAAAATTTAAAATTTTGGATAAAAAATTAATCATCTGGTGAGTAAAAAATTAAAATTCCGAAATGAGAGGAAAAGAGAAATGGGTGACTTAGTTTGGGCAATTTTTTTTTTTTTTTTTTTTTGTGAGACAAGTTGAATTTTTTGTTTGAAACAAATAGATAGAAATAAATAAGAAATTTGTAAATAGTACAATAAAATTTTTTTATTAAACTGTAAATAGCCCACTATATTGGCACCGTTTGGTGTTAAATAAAAATTATAAGACTGTAAAATTTAAATTTTTTACTCATTACATAAAATACAAGACATTAATATTTACAAATTTATACCACTCTAAACATATCTATTATAAGATAAATTTTTATTTTTATAAATTATTTTTATAATTTTTTGTGTAAATTTTATCTTACAAATTTATATTTGAACTTTTTGCTGACAAAATTATATTTTCGTGTCTTTAAACACAGATAAGTTATTAAAAACGAATATAAATGATTATTGATTAGCTCCTATTTTAGATAAGTTATTAATTTGTTTGTTTCACCACAAGAATTAACAACATTTTGCTTGGTTTCCATTGTAAACCGAAAAGGTTTTATAATTACAACGAACCAACAGGAAGACAAAAAATTTTGGTTAGGTCATGGGTGAATAGACACACACACACACACATATATATATATATATGTGAGCTTGATTTGATTCAAATTTAATAAAAAATTATTAGTTATCATATTAATTAGTTATATACAAATTTTGAAACAAATGGGAAAATTAATTCATCAGAATTAGAGAATTAATTATTAAAAGGAAGATAATTCTATTATTCAATCAAAAATCAAGTTGTTCTATTAAAAGGTTTCAAGACATATACTAAAACTACTTAAAACTCTGATCAAGAGATAATACTAAATGAAATTTATCAAAATTGATAAAAATATAGTAATTATAGCATCACGAAGTAAAGGAAAAATAATTAATTTTATATCACATTATCAGTGATTAAATTTTCACTCTCTTTTTACCGACCGTCAAATAAAAAATTATTATAAATAAAAATATCAATTTAAAATTCCTTATAAACGGTGGCAGTGAGTTAGGAAAAAAACATGTTACTCTCATAGATTGTGAAAATGACTTATATTAAAAAATATATATATACAAAATTCATATATTATACATATAAATGAATACATTATCCGAAAAAACTCTTAACTGCTCGAATTAGATGAAGCCTGTGAATACGACCGTCCTGGATTAATAAAGGAAACAAGCACCAAAGCAAGAATTTTGTTACAAGCTTGCAGTTTCCTCTTTTGTATAAGATAGATTAATTTTGGCCTTGAAACAAATTCACATGCATCCTGACTTTGTTTCATGATGCATGGATTATTCATTTATGTTTGCCCATAACCTATGTAGCACTATTTCAACTAGCTGGTCACTACAATATGAGTTTAGACACTGAAATCTCTCTCTCTCTCTCTCTCTCTCTCTCTCTCTAGATCTTCACTTTGATAGGTAGCTGCAAGTAGCTATAGGGTTTTGAACCGAGGTTCACCTAGTGAGGTCCATGTTTACCAGAACTTCGTTTCTTGACTATTAAATTCTAATTCTTTTGTACAGAGAGAACATTCCCATTAAGGATCAGCACAGGAAGAGCGAATTTAAAGCATTTCTTTTTGAATTCAACAATAGAAAAAAAAATGGTTGGATGAGCTAGCTAGCAATATGATTGAGACCTATATTCATTAACAATATTAATAAAGACGTGTTTGGGTGGTTGATATCGTGATGAATGAGCTTTCCAACCAGCTTGTGTGCACGAGGCTGGGACCTTTTCATTGAACATACCTTATAAATGTTGTTGATAACAGAATGAAGATCTTTGAAGAAGCCTAAATTTATATATATATATATATATACAAGCAAATAAGCTACAGCCAGCAAAAGCTGACAATATTGGCTTGGGTGGGTGGAAGCAATAAACCATATATATTA
This sequence comes from Pouteria glomerata, assembly GCA_035590655.1. NCBI lineage: Eukaryota > Viridiplantae > Streptophyta > Magnoliopsida > Ericales > Sapotaceae > Pouteria > Pouteria glomerata. The sequence continues at coordinate 2,046,436 of JAVXUM010000029.1, forward strand.
TTGAAAGTTCAATATATATACACACACATGTAAAAAAATTTATTTATTAAAATGACGTGGCAAAATAGTAATGCTATTAATATTGAAGTATAATTTTAGGGTGGCGATCAACATTATTAGACTAAAAATTATTAATGCCAGTACTTATTTAAAACTCTTTTTCAATATTAACAAAATTACCCTTCTTTTGTATTCTAGAGAATTTGAATTCTCTTTTAATAATTAATTTCTCGTATTTTTTTTACACATCTCAGATTGAGGATTCTTAGAGTTGAAATACAATTTTAAGAATTGAAATTATATTTTTAATTTATAAATTTTTATGAAAATTTATCCAACGGTCAAAATTGAAATATTTTTATTAAATGAATTTTCATAAAAATTTAAAAGTTAAGAGCCACTCATCAATTAATCTCCATCTCTTTCTCTCTCTTTAACAAACACTCCCTCTCTCCAAAACACACTTTTTTCTCTTTCATTTTTTCAAAATATATATCTCTCTCCCCCTCTTCAAAACATAGTTAAAGTACCACTGAACATTTTTTTTATATTAATGAAATTTCAATGCGGCTTTATAAAAGAAAACTTTAAAATATTAGAAATTTAGGCTTATGTTTAATTGTAATTATATTAATTTAAAATAAAAATTACTAAAATATTTTTTTATTACAATATATTATTATTACTATATTGTCTGCTTTGAATTTTTTTATAAATATAATTTTTTTTATACATATTATATAATTATGAAAACTTTAGGACAAAAAATAATTCCCCAAAAATGCCACAGTTACGCGCATGATCATAAGACAATATTTTTTGGGGAAAAACTTTCTTAAAATCTGTTGTTTTAGAGTTGGAGTGAGAGAGAAAGAGAAATGAACAGTTGAGAATAAAAAAAATTAATTTGAGTGATAGTATTGCTTTTTAAAGAGAAAAAGAGATAAAAATAAATAAATGAGAATGAGAAAAATTAATTTAGGAGTGAGAATATAAGTTGTGAAGAGTAGGTGAAGAGAATAATTTTGTTGATAATAAACAATATTAAATAAATTTTAGCATTAATAATTTCTAAAAAAATAATACTCCTTCATTAGCTTCCTCCACTTCATGATATTAATGTGGAGTTGGGGAAGATAAGCTAATAAAATAGTGCAAACATTCCCACTGTAATTTCTACTTTGACATTATAACCTTTGATGATTTTATTGCTCTGAAATACCAATTTTACAACTTAGTGTACATCATTTTAATTATATTTTTTGATAAATTTTTTTGGGACAGCAATAACGCCAGAATAGTATTTGTTGATGCCAGAGTATAGTTAATTTCTTTTTATTTATTATCAAAATTATCTTTATCTATTATTTAAAACAATTTAGTCTCTCTCATTAATTGTTTTCTCTAAATATCTCTCATTAATTTTTCTCTGTCAATTTTATGCTAGAGCTCAATTAATTTTTTTTTTAATTATAGTCAAAATTACTCTTATCTATTATTTTATCAAATCTAAATTCTCTATTTTTCATAAATTTCTCTCTCCCATTCCATTCATTCATTTTTATCTCTTTTTTTTTTTAAATATTATTTTCTCTTTCTTTCTCTTTGAAAAATATCTTTTTTTAAAATATACTTAAATAATTTTTTTATTTTGAACTTAAAAATTATTAATTTACTATTGAATTACAAAAACAATTTCCTTCAAAAAATATCTCTTTTCAAAATATAATTAAACAATAAATTTCTCACTTTAAACATAATAATTATTAACGTGTTGAATTATAAAAATACGACTATTTATTTGTGAAATATTATATAATATATTTGAAGATTTTTTATTAGTTTTTTTTAAGATTAATTAAATTTCAATGCAACTACATGAAAGAAAAACTTATACTATTATAAATTTAGAATTATTTTCAATTATGACTATTAATTTTAAATAAAATTATTAAAACATTTTTATTAAAATTTATTATTACTATTAAATTATCTGTTTTGAATTTTTTTATAATATTTTTTAAAGAATATTATAATTTCTACAAATATTATGAGAACCTTGGGATTTAGTTTGTTATAAAAAATTAGAAATGAAATCTTATTTTCTTAAAGGAAAAATGTATTAAAAAATTTTTATTGATAAAAAATAAAGAATATAAATTTTTTTCCAAATGGGGAGTTGTGTGATTTTAAGATAATATTATTTTCTTTTTACCAAATTTTCATATAATCTCTTTAAAATTAAAAGTCATAATTAAATATGTCTAAATTTCTAGTATAATTTTTCTCTATACTAATAAGAAACTTTCGAATATATTAGATAAAATTTTATAAATATAAAATTTTATAAATAATTTAATGACACGTTAAAAATTTTTATGTTTAAAATGATAAATTTATTACTTAACTATATTTTGAAGAGGAATGTTTTTCGAAGAGAGTATTTTTATAATTAAATGCCAAATTAATAATGTTTAAGTCTAAAATAAAAAATTTATCATATAACCATATTTTGAAGAGATATATTTTTTGAAGAAAATAGTATTTTTATAATTCAACAGCACATTAATAATTTTTAAGTTTAAATAAAAAATTTATTATTTAATTATATTTTGAAGAAAGATATTTTTCAAAGAAAAAGAAAAAAAAGAAAAATTTTTAAAAGAAAGAAAAAAAAGAGATAGAGATGAATGGATAAGATGAGAGAGAAAAATTTATGAGAAATAGAGAATTTAAGTTAAATAAAATAATAAATGAGAGTAACTTTGTCAATAATTGAAAAATATTAATTAAACTCTAACATTAAATTTTAAAGAGAAAATTGATGAAAGAGATTTAAAGAGAGCAATTAATGAGGAGAGAGATTAAGTTATTCTAAATAGGATAATTTTGTCTATAAATAAAATAATATTAATTGTGAATTAATATTAACAAATGTTGATCTGGCATTATCATTATTTATTTTTTTTGAAGTATTATTATATATATAATAGATGGGTCGATAGATATACATTGAGAGAGAGAGAGAGAGAGAGAGTGAGAGTGGTTGCAGCGTCATTAACCCCTCTTTAACTCATGCATTTATGTGCTACATAATGGCACCAAGCAAACATTCATTTTATGGGGAAATACCAATCTCCTCATCGGTCCAAAAAAATAAGAGCCTATATCTCTTGACTCTCTCACAGAGTCTCACCTGCAACACAGAATCTTTTACATATGTGTGTATATATATATATATAATCAAACCCTTCTGCTTGAAGAAATAGCTCCCTCTTCGCCAGCCATGCCTAGGTATTTTTTAAAGGTTTTAGTTGAAAAAAGAAAAGAAAAAAAAACTCATTCCAAGGAAGTTTCTATAGCATCTTTTCTATAGATCTCACCTTGAGAACCTAGATTTTTGTTACATAAAAAGGTAACAACCATCCAAATAAAAAAAAGACAACGATCCAAATATGTGTGTGTGTCTGAAATTATTTTATCATGATTTATTGACAGCTGCCCACTGCACGCACATAAAGAATTAATGAGCACCAGCTATTAGAGACAATGACAATGGACTCCATCCGCATTCACAATTATGAAATTATTCTAATGAAGAATGGTAGGGACAAGATTGTCCTTTTAGACACAATGGACACTCGAGCATCCAAAGAGCGGGGCGCTTACTTTGAGGCGTTTCGCACCCCAACTTATAAAAAAAATTGGTAAAAATTCAATTTTCTTTTTCGTTGACATAGGGAAAACAAAAAAAAATCTTTGACAAACATATGTCACAAAAAATAATAAAAGTTAATAAAAATGTAAGTAAAAATTAATAAAAATTAAATTAACAAATTAACAATACTTGTTAAAAGTTAAATTAATAAAAATTAACAAAATTAATTAAATTTTACCAATTAAACGCTTCCTTCATTGACCCCACAAATAAATGCATACAAAAATTTAAGCGTGAAAAATATTGTTCTATCACAAATTAAGTTTAAAAAATTAAATCAAAATATTGTTTAGTGGTAATTTTATAAATAAGTTTTAACTTTATGGAGCATTTGATTTGAAATAATAAATACACCCTCATTCACATTATTTTGATAAATTTTTTTAACACAACTTTTTTTATCAACCTCGAATTTGCTCTCCATTAATAATCAATCTATGTATTTTTAAAATTATCAAAAGTTTATTTAATCATTAATTTTAAAATTTTAAAAATTAATCAATGTGAGTATAAATTAATCCAAATATCTTAAATATAAAAAAAATAATGTCACACTACCAAAAACTACATCAAAAATATTAATTAAAATGCTGCGAAGATATTGATCATATCATGTATATTAAAATATTAACTCATTAAAAATGTAGTATAATTACAACATTGTTATTAATGTATTTTAATTAAAAAATTAATAAAATTTACAGATATAATGGAATGTTTGGAATTATATAAATTAATATAAATTTATAAAAAATTATAATCTTATAATTTATATATTATATAAAAAATTTAAATTTTTTAAAAATTTATAAAATTTTATAATCATGCAAACACACACATATCTTTTGGTACGAGGAAACCCGCAGTCGCTACCTGAGAGTGCGCACTGGGTGAAACTCGTCCCATAACCCTACACTACAAGAAGACACACTATTGCTGACCAAAAATTTGGTCGGGAAAAATCAAAATTTGGTCGGTGAAAGTTTCGCCGATTAATTTACTTCCGTCGGCATTCAGTCGGGGAAGAGTCGTCGAGGAAACCTTTGCCGACCAAAATTTTCTTGGTCGCTAGATAAGGAATCTACCGACCAATCATAGGTCGGCAATTCAAAACGTTTCACCGACTAACTCGTCGGGAATTCCTAAATTTTGGCGACCAAAATAGTTTGTCGGCAAAACTATGTTAACTAACTTCCTCGCGGGTTAAAAAAACTACCTAACTGACTTATTTCCCCGACTAGTTGGTCGGCAATGATATTCCACCTTTCCCCGTCTAGTTGGTCGGCAATTCTCTTTAAAATACAAAAAAAAACTGTTTCATTTATTTGTTTCCTGGTTTTTGTTCCTGTACGAGATTGTCTTTTCCTGTATACCATTCATTACATGCAAACTAGGAAGCCATCAATAAACTAACAAAACAATCTTCCAAAACATCCACATTAATACATTCAAATTAAACAATCCACACCTTAAA
>JAVXUM010000029.1:2091410-2113157 GCA_035590655.1 Pouteria glomerata
AAAAAAACATGTGAAGGAGAAGGAGAAGGAGAAGGGGAATGGTTTTAAAGTTTGTAGGATAAAGTAGGTGTTTCAGAGTTAATTTCTACTGTGAGCAGACTGCTGTATAACTTAACTCACTATAGTATATGCCAGACTTGAATATTGTATAAAGCAATCAATCTGGTGTTGCAGCCTTAGTTTTCAAATTTTATTTAGTGCTTTCAAACACACACACACACACACACACACACACACACACACACACACAGAGAGAGAGAGAGAGAGAGAGAGAGAGAGAGAGAGAGAGATTGTTTTTCTTTGATATTCCTTAAGAGACCATTGCGAAGTACTGGTGGAATAATAATTTGAATTTGAATGTTTCCATTAAATCACAATAAATTACCCTAATTCATCATAGTATACTAAAATAACAAGTTGTTTAATTAGTTTATTATCAGGCTTTTTCATATATTTAGATAAATTTTGTGCTTCTAAACATATTTTTATATTTTTGTCCTTCTCTTGAAACATTTCCAAAATTGTTGCATTTCTATGCTAACTGAAATTAACCTACAGAACGAAATTTTGATCCTTGAAATCCCCTAATGAAAGTTTAAATTAATAGGTTCCAAAATGGTTGACTTATGACTTCCCACCAGCTGTGAAGGCCAAAGTGAATCGCCTATGGGGAGGTGAATGGCATGGTCAGGCACAAAAATGGTGAGTGCTTTGGATTTATTTTCTTTTACTTTTTAGATACATTATTTTTTCAAAAACTGATGTGCCACAATTACTATAATTTTTTTTCTTGTCCGATAAGTAGTAATGTGGCTAATCTATATATGATATATGTTATGAATCATTTAATTTAATATTGCTGCAAAATTCCTTGCTTCATTACATGAGTTTTATTTCTGGTGTGATGATGGTGTATTATGAATTGATATCTTCCAAAAGTTAGTGAATAGAGCATGAAATATGAAATGTCTTCCCTTTTTTCGTCTTCTGCTTTTGATGCCTTTTTTTTTTCCTTTTCTTTTTTGTTCCAAATGCTTATCTTTGCCTTTCTTCTCTTCTTCATTCAATTTTTGTTTATTAACCCATGTGATCACCAAAGATTAGAATTTCATTTCAGTAGGTTGCAATGGAATCACAAAAACAGAAATATTTCGTAAATGTTTTGGAAAAGTTTTTTTTAGCAGTACGAAAATATGAAATATGTGTATAAATGTTCAGAAGTACAAATTCAAATCTATCCAAATGTATGAAAGCCTAATAATAAATTAATTAAGCAATTTATTATTTTAGTAGATTATTGGAGGGGAGATAGTGTCAAGGACACATGACACTCCTTTGCTAGGACAGGTGGACATGGGACCCACCTAAGGAAAGAGGAAAAGAGGGAGACACGAATGCCCATGCTCTCTAGGAAAGAGGGAGACCAGAAACTTTATGGGCTCGGGTACGATGGAGTAACCAAAAAACGTGCACAACAATCGAAGATATAAAAGAAAGCCTGAGGGCAATGAAACATGTATGCTTTAACAACCAAATAATGCACTTCATCTTCTTCCAAAAACAGGATCAACCACAAACTTGACCATTGAAGTTTCTTTGGAGGACAACCCAACATTTGTAGTACTATTTGATTGTCGTCTATATGCAGAATCCTTAGGGAGGAAGGAGGAGAAGGGTTGTACTTGTACACGTGTGCAGTGGAGAAAATTCCTTATGCAGTTAGTGTCGTTGTTAGGAATTACCTTTCATTCCCATTTGCATGTTCTACGGTTGAAAAGGACATATATGACACTAGGATCATTACATTCCCAAAGGAGGGCCTCTCCTGATTGAAGGAGTCTTAATTGGGCATTTGCACAGTGGGGCACTCACTTGTCTCGCAGTCACAAGTCACGACAAGGGGCAGCTGTCCTGGGTGACGCAAGAAGGTCATTGAACACGAAGCCTTGTTAGTGAATAAGAGATTGTTTGCATCTCCCTCCCCTTGAATAAGACTTGTAAGTTAGAGCTCCCATAGAAATTCACTGTCCTACAGTTCATTCTCTTTGATGGTTGAGATTAGGTGTGTCAATGGGTTAGATGTAGTCCAAATCCGACTTGAACCAGATTTAATAATGTTTAACTAGATTCATCCAATTAAATTCGTGACCCAACAAATTTAAATCCATTAGATTCAAGAACTAATGGATTTGGATCCGAATGATTCGCTAGACCCATTATTTAAAAAAAAGTATTTTAAAAATATTTAAAAAATAAAAAATTATATGGAATAAAATCACTCATTTTAAGTATTTTACACTACTATATACATACATACATACATACATACATACATACATACATACATACATATATATGTGTGTGTATGAAACATACATGAAACAACTTGGACGCTTACATCAAACCTCTCGATCGGAGATCAATTCGAAAGGTTCAACCAAAAATCTCCACTTGCTATGGAAAATTGAGAAAATTATACCCAAAAAATAATAATAAAATAAAAATATATAGATAAATAAATAAATAATAAAAGCAAATAAACTAATTTTCATGGAAAAACTGAAAAGAAATAACCAAACTAAACTTCCTCCAATTTTGTTGGCAACAGATAGACGTACACACTTCTGGTGCTATAAATATACCCGCTTCCATCTTTATGTCAATCCAAAGTACTACTACAGAGTCAGATTAGAATAATTGAAATCGAAAACAAATTAAAAACTCATTCATGTAGTAATATATATAAAACAATGATATTTTTTAGAATTAAAAATTAAAAAAAAAAAGAGCTAAGAATGAGGGGGATTAAGGGTGAAGGACTTAAAATTGTTTTCGGAAAGAACTGAGAAAATTGTTTTCGGAAAGAAAGACTGTTTTATATGCATGTAATAATAATATATATACAATTATATGTATGTATATATATAATATACTTTGCATAAAATATATTTTTTATTTTTATGAAATTATAATTTTAAAAAAATTATTTTTCAAATAGGTTAGATTCATTGGATACATGGATCTGGACTGGATTTTGCAAATTAGATTCGATTACTTTTGGATCTGGATTAGATCCATTATAATTGGATCTGGATCTGATGGATTTGATGCAAGTCAGATCCAGATCCGCTTTATTGACAGGCTTAGCTGAGATGCGTCACTTGGTCACTGCTACCGCTACCACCACTACATCCAGGTTATGGCATTGCGGAGTTTCAATGACACACTAATGTGTAAGATGTTCTTGTCAAGCCTTGGAGATGTTGATTTACAGTGGTTGCATAAGCTTCTAAGTTGTTCTTGTCAAGCCTTGGATAAGTTGATTTACAGTGGTTCCATAAGCTTCCCCTTAGATTGATTGGGAGCTGGAACAAATTGGTTGACAAGTTCATCACCGTATTTATTGCCAATTGCAAACAATTAAAGATGATGGATTCATTGATGAAGCTAAAGAAGAAAAAGAATACTAAAGAACCTTAAGAAGTTGGTCCAGTCAAAGCATTTCCTGCAACTTTTGATGAAGAGAAGATGAGGAAGCTTTGAGAACAATGGAGAGTAACCATTGGCCCAAGTTAGTAATGTTATACACGTGGTTATTTCAATGAACTATTTCAAGTTGTTTATTTTCAAGTGGTCCTAATTACAAGATTGCTTTTGTCATTTACCCAGACCAACACTTACGGTTTGTAATATTGTCTCTGTGCTCATCCTAGGCCAGCATTTGTGTTTATAGGGTCACCTTTGTGCTAGGCCTAAACCAGCACCTTAAGTTCATATTGCCTTTGTGCTCAACCTAGACTGACAATTAGGTTATCGAGTTTGCCTATGTGATTGGCCTAGACTCACACTTAAGGTCTCAAGTTTCCTTTGTGCTTGGTCTAGACTAGCAGTTAGGTCCCAAGTTTGCCTCAGTGCTCGGATCGAGACCAATGCTTAGGTCCATAAGATTTTTGTCAAGATCAACGTCCATCGTAGTACAATATTGTCTGCTTTGGGTTGACTTATTTGCGACATGATGACTTTTCAAGTAATCACTTATTTGGGTACTACTCTCACTTAAGCACGCTTAATTTTAGATTTTTTAATGGTTGTTTGTCAAAATGGAATGGAAAAGATAAGTTTTTTTTAATATTTTTTTGTTAGGTTAGAAAAATGAGATGAAAACAGATAGATACTTGCCAAAATATCCATTTTTTATCTAGTAACCTATAAAATTGAATGTGTGCATGGTTTTAAATAACAATAAGGGTTGGCATAATGATGATGGATGTAGTGTAATGGACATGAGGTGTAATGAATATAAAATAACTAAAATTAGTGTAACAAACAGATTGTAATGGAATTGGAACCCTATAAAACTGTTGCATAATGGTAACGAGCATTTTTTAGAGCCATATGAGTACACAATGTCATTTTGCTTGCTTTCTCTTGATAAATCTTGGATCCGAACATAGTGTAATTAATGTAATGTCTCGTTTAATACAATGTAATGGAATGGAATGGTCATTAGTTAATGTAATGTCTCGTTTAGTACAAGGTAATGGAATGAAATGGTCATTCTCATACTATTATTTCATTAAATTACCTCAAATAAAGTAGTATTTCAAATAAATGTAAAAGTAACATTTTAAATAAGTGTACCAAATAAGGTAATGGTATGGAAGTGTCGGAATGGTCATTTCATTCCATTCCTGTATTGTATACCAAACCAAGCCTAAAGGTCATGGCATAATTTGGAATGAAGTCAGTCAACTAAAGGAAATCGTAGATACAACCTTATTCTTATCAAGTTATCATATTCATGAGTTGATGGTAGTTAAGTAGAATCCAGGCTAGTTACTTATCTGGTCAGTTGGTTACTTGGCTGCAGCATATCACATTGATTGAGCAGTGCCCTATCTCTCTATATATGGACATAGAGGGACTTGTTTTTCTGCTTATTGTTTTGTATATCTCTCTCTTTAGACTGAAATCAAAGTTGATCACGGATTGAAGCATTGAGATATTTTGGAAGAAAAACAATTCCAGTATTTCACATTTTGACAGACAAGGACCTAAATTTAGAAAAATGTTTGAGATGCCATCAAATTTTAGAAATCTGAAATTTAAACATCAAATGTTGAATGTCCGGTACGTTAGCAACATCCTCCATGAAATCACCTCATGACTTGTCCATAATTTAAATTTACATAATCTGAATTACTACAGCTTTCAAAGTCATACTTGGACTCATCGTATTCCTCTTAATGGTTTGTACATTGTCATTGCTAAAATTCTTTGATTATCAAGATTAGATTTTTAGTGCCATTTTTTATCGTTTGTATCCATGTTATGTCTTAAACCGTCTACCATCACACATTTGTGTGCATTTCACCTCAGGTTCTAATATGACTAGAAAAGAAAGATAGAACTTCATGCTTCTTTAGTAAACTCTAGCACGAGAGAATTTGGAAATTTGCAGGTTCCTTATGAGATTGACAAAGGATGACAGTGAGGTTAACTTAGCAAGTGGTGAAGCAAAGCCAGAATTCTCAGAGTGGAAATGGGCAAGCCCAGAAGAAGTCATTGAACAGGTGCCCTGCGAAGTTCTTTTGTGCATCAAATTCTAATTTTATCAGCAATGTTTATAAAAATGCTTACTTGGACATTGGACGTGGCTGATTGCAGGCAGTGGATTACAAGAGGCCAACGTACGAGGAAGTTATACGAACATTTGGGTCATACTTTGCCGAAAGTAAAAAAGCTGCCAAATGTCAGTCGACAAAATGGTGAATGTAGTCTATTTGGCTCGGTAGTTCTCGCTATATTTCTGACTCAATTTACTCGTGAAATTTGGAATGTAGAATTTAGTCCCACGCTTTGTAAAGAGGTTTGACTGTTAAATCCTTTAAAGTAGGTGTTTGCTTAAAGGTAAATAAAATGTTATGTGCAAATTATCTATCCTTTTTGGTCTTGGCTGCATAAATGTTTGTCTTTCAGTCTAGCAATTGGATTGTCCTATCAGAGGAAAAGGTAGAAGTTTATCAAAGATAAGTGGGAAATCATAATTACAGTTATATTTTACCAGTAATCTCATTTTATGATATCCCACATTAAATCTTCTAACTTTGTTCCTGTACGGTTCAATTGTCCCACTTTATATCATTTTCTTAAATTTGTTAACGAAAAATTGTTTTGTGTATGTTATGCCATGTATAAGATGTTTTTTTTTTTTTTTTTTTTTTTCAGTGGTAACTGACAGAATTGTAAAATGGAACTAAATTAATGATAAAAGCAGGGGCGGATTCAAATTGCACTGACTGAGGGCTCATTTGAGCCTTTTATTTTCCAATTGAAAAAAAAAAAAAAAAAAATTGATCCTCTATTCTCCCATGACGCACATCTGCAGAGACTCATTGCCCTTGTTAAAAATAACTTAATTTTTTTTTTAAATTATTTGTATAAATTTTATCATATTATAATTATTTTTAAAAACAAATTTATTACAAAGTATTATATTTCTTCCATTAATCATTTATAGGCAACTCTTATCTTGTCTTGAGCCGTGCTTATGTAAAGCTAAAAAAAAAAAAAAAAACAGTTGGTGCCTTTGGTAATGAAAACATATTTATATCTTATTTATTATAAAATAAATATATAAATATATATTATTAAAAAGATAAAATACTAGGGGCATTGGTGAAGGTTAAAAATTAATAAAACTTTAATTTTGGTGATACTTTTTTAGTTTCTTAAAATATCTTTAAATCCAATCAAATTTAAATTTTAAATTAAACAATTTCTAAATTTACCTTAATTAAGTTAGTTTACAAATTTTAAATTTTTAATAACCACATTAGTTTACTTTTATACTCATAATTAAATTATACAAATGAAATGATGATCACGTATATTATTTATGCACAACTTTAGTATATATTTGTAATAGTTGCAAATAGAGTGTTTGTAGAGAATTAGGTAAATAACAATTTACAAATTTACTAATATACCAAAATTTAGGGTTTATACAAAAATTATTTAAACAAGAAAATAATGAATTTTCATTTGAAATAAATAATAGGAAAAAAGTAAAAATAAATTCTCCTCCCTTCCTTCAATGCATTAAAAAAGAACATTTAATAAAAAAAAAAAAAGAACATGAGAGACAATCGTTCTTTTCATATTTTTTATTTATTTATAAAATTAATATAAAGAAAAAATTATAAGTGACAACAATTATAACGAATCCAATCACATAAGACATAGATTCAACAATTATTGATTATTCTTGAATTTTATTTTAGAATTTTAATATATAAAAATTAAAATTGTTAGAATTGTTTTTATTAGGATGGAAGGATAAAGGACACAATTTTTTTAAGATCAAATAACACAATAAGATAAAGAAAATTAAAAGAAACAATACCTAACCAAATATTTCTATTATTGAAAAGAAATTACGTTTGAATTGATCTTTTACATTCTCCATGTATTTATAATAGCTCGAGTATTAATTCTAATGCATTTTCCAAAAGTTTAAAATTAATAATCATATCATTTTCAAGAGTTAATGTACAACTTACAAAAACAAATAATAAGAAAAAAACTTTTCAAATATTAAGACACTAAATAATAAAAAGACTTTTTAATCATCAAAACACCGAATTGGTTTATTGAGCACTACATTCTTACTAGACTTGTTAGATTTTATTATTTCATTGCCATATAATGTTAGAATATATTTACTTAATTAGATATCATATATAAATTAGCCATTTATATAATATATAGTATCTTTACCTTTGAAAAAGCATGACTAAATTGTATCAACAAGGATTCCCTCTTTCTTTATAATAATATATTAATATACACTTTCTATTTTTATTTTTTATTATTATTCTTATTTTATAATAACAATAATAAATCCCATTTTATGAAACAAGTTTTGAAAAAGTTTACAATTAAACATTAATGTAAAGCACACCACGGGGTGAAATTTAATTTAAAAAATTAATAACTTTTAAAATTTCTAATGAGCCATAATTTCAATCCCAAATAATTGCTCCTTGAAACTCTTCACTGTTTCGCTGAGTTTCATTTTTTTTTTTTTAACTCGATCGCAAAATTCATCATTTTAGTATAAAAACTTGAAAATAGGAATCGCGGCACATATTTTTGTTAAAAATCCAATTCAGTCATGAAAACTGCGTGCGATTGTCTGCGAGGACATGTATAAACTACCAACCTGAACACTTCTCCCGATGGAGCCGGAGAGAGAAATATCGAACAGCACCGAAAATTTCTCAGCAATGTCCGAAATTTTATTCACTTTCCCAAATTTTCTGCGCTGATGGACTCCAATCCAACTCCGCCACCGGCGGCAGCGCCACGATCACCTCCCTCTCAAATGCAACCCCCAAACTCTGCGGAGGACGCTGACAATGCGAACCACTCGACTCAAAATCTCAATCCTGATGACACTGCCAGAATCGAGTTTGGTCAAAATCGGGCCATGGACAACTTCAGGGCGCTTGTTATGAGAATCGCCGCCTCCGACCAATCCAGACCACTCACGGCGGTCCGGAAGAGCCTCATCGAAAAGCGCCTTGGCGAGTTCTTCCCGGACACTCGAACCCCTGATCATCCCGCCTACGCTGCAGTAAGTCTGTTCATATATATGTGTGTATTGAGTACTCGTTGATGCATGTTATGATATATGTGAAGATCACTGCACATGCGTGCATATATATATATATACTTGGACTAGGGTTCTCAAAGGTCGAGTGGGAAGTTTCAAACTAGCCTAACCAGTAACATCAAAAATTGAAAATTGTCTACTCAGGTTTCAACCATATTAAATTTCTGTAAGAATATTTATATGCGTATGCTTTGTATTCGTAATATATTAATTTGTCTTTTCTGTTTGTTGATTTTGATGAAGTTATATTTTTGTGTGATGTTCTGTACTTGTGTATAGGCATCTAATATGCCTACATATGCTGAATTTTAATTCATGAGTTTTAAATTGATGAAGTTATAATTTTCTGTGGTGGGATGTAATGTAGATGATACATAGGGCAATTCTGGAGTTAAACGACGATTGGGGTTCAACTGAGGAGTCAATATCAGAGTTCATTACAAACAAGTATGACAATTTGCCGTGGGCTCATTCTACATTCTTGAAGCATCATCTGTGGAAGCTTTGTAAGAGTGGTGAGATTATTATGATTTGTGAAAAGCGTTATTTGCTCAGTAATGCAATCACCAGACTGAGCCCTGCTAAAAGCACTGGTACTAACCCGAAGAGGGAACAGCTCAAGACAAAGCGGTGGAAGAAATGGGGCAGGCGATGTAAGAATGATGTGATTAAAGAAGAGATTCAACCAAAACAAGAAGAAACAGAAATGATTGACATAGCAGCTCAAGTAACAGGAGAGCAAAATAAAGTGATTGAAGAACATTCTTGGTTGAAAGAATTACAGAATGCGTTGTTTAATGAATTTAGTCAACCGGAAGAAGGAAATGGTCAAATAATTGTGGAAAAGAATCAGTCAAAAGAATGGAATGAAGGAAATAAAGAGCAAGATCAAGAAGAATTACATAATGTACCGGTGGAAATTGAACCAAATGAACAGGAAAATGGGGGCAATGATGAATGGAATCAACCACAAAAGCAAGGAACCGGTGTCAGAGAAGAACAAAAGCAACCACCAGAACAGAATGATGCAACTGAAGGATGCATTCCCTTGAAAAAACGGCAAATTGAAGTGGTTGAGGAGAAAATTCAGTTATTGCAACAACAAAGTGGAGTTATTACAGAACAGAAGCAGGAGAAGCCAGAGTGCAGGCAGTTACGAATTCGGTTTTGGCTTCCCAAACCTGAACAAACTACATTAACTACTATGGCTTCACCGTGTTTGAATCATCAGCATAAGCAGCAAAAAGAACCAGATTATAGTTGCATGGAAAGGCCTTCCGAGACTCTGCTCAATGTTGTTGCAACTATAGGAGAATCATCAATGGCAGGCCAACAAAATAAAAATGAGCAGCATCAACCAGTGAGGCAAGGTCGAGGGAGGCCTCATAAACTAAATCCAGAGGCAGCTGCAGCTACTGGTTTGGTATTGCAGTCAACGAATCAGTATAATCCTCCACAGCAGAAGCAGGAGCTTCCAAATTGTCGAGGTATGGGAAGGCCTCCAAAGTATAAATCATCAGCTGGTCGAGATGTGGAAAATTCACAAAATAAACAGCAACCCAGGTGTCGAGGCCGGCGAAGGCCACTGAAGCTGCACTCTGGAATTCAAGGACAGTAACCATGGTAATTGAAAATTTTTCTTTGTGGTGGCATCAGCATAACTGGGTGGTAGCATAGATGTCATAATAGTGGTGGATGATTATTTGTTCCTTTTTAGTGAAATTGTTGTTGCATTAAGTTGAGAATTCACTACTTCAGAATCAGTGAAATGATAGTAGCGTGGTTAGCTCCTTTCTAACAACACCTAAGTAATTGAATCTATTGACTTCAACCTGGCGGTGGATTCTGTCAGCATTAAGGCTGAACTATATAAAATGGAAATGTTCATACTTCAGTGACTTAGGTAGCATTTGGTTTATTTTTCTATTTTTCTATTTTTTGTTTTTTTTTTTTGTTTTTTATTTTCTATTTTGTGCTCATTTTCCATTTTTCACTTTGGAAAACAAGAAAAACAGTTCAAAACGTATTTGTTACTTGTGTTTTCAAAATTTGTTTTAGAACACAGAAAATGGGTTTACACATGAAATCAAAAATGTCAAAAATTCGTTTTGAGCCTTTCTAACCCAAAACAAGGAAAATCTTAAAATAAGAAAAACGGGGCATTTTATGTTTCCTTCGTTTGAGATTTTTGAAACATAAAACACAAAACAAAAACAGAAAGTAGAAAAGCAAACCAAATGGCACCTTAATTTTCAGTATATATGGTGCTAATGGTGCTGTTACTGTAGTAGAATACTTCTGGTAGTTTTCTTTTTTCTTGTTTTTTCTTCCTTGGCTTTTCTTCTCTTTGTTCACTGACTCACTCTTGAAGGTGTGGTGTGTCATATATGCACTTTTTATGCTTCTCTTTGCATCACCTCTTTAACATCGTCATTTTTTCTTATCTATGTCCTGCCTCCTCTGCCCATCTCTCTTTTTTTTTTCCTTCCCTTTGCATCCCATAATCCCTTTCTTTGGTTGGCCTCGCTAGTACTTATATAACTCTTCTTAGTTATTACTGATTATTAGGAAACTCATTGGCTGCGCAAAGGGTCTGGTATTTGCATCGAGCAGCATGCAGAACAAAAATAAATTGGGTATTTCCATGTTAGCAATTTAGTTGGAGGAAATTTGAATTGCTTTTTATTGTTTCTTTTCATATATGCCCTTTTTATGCTGCTTTTTGCATCACCTCTTTAACATCTTCATTTTTTCTTATCTACTTCCTGCCTCCTTCGCCTATCTTTTTTTTTTTTTTGGCAGCCCATAATCCCTTTCTTTGGTTGGTCTGCCTAGTACTTACATAACTCTTCTTAGTTATTGCTGATTATTAGGAAACTCATCTGCCTAGTACTTACATAACTCTTCTTAGTTATTGCTGATTATTAGGAAACTCATTGATTGCACAAAGGGTCTGGTATTTGCATCGATCAGCATGCAAAACGAAAATAAATTGGGTATTTCCATGTTAGCAATTTAGTTGGAGGAAATTTGAATTGCTTTTTACTGCTTCTTTTATTCTCTAAATCTTGAACTTTACACTAGAAAACACGTGCTTCAAGTTGGCCAGACTCACGAAATAACTGGAAACACAATACTCTGATACAGTTATTCCTGAATTATGTTACGTTGACCATATTTCTAATGGAAAAGATGCTCTAACATGCTGGACAAAGAACATCCCATGTTGTGAAATATATTTTCAGTTTTTGTGGTTTGATAAATCATAAGGTACAGGTCAAAGATGTGCTTTGAGCACAAAGGTAGGCTTGAAGCTGTTGCCTTTGCTTTCTTTGTGGCACTTTGGAGTATATCACTAATTGGTAACCTAGTTCAAAGGGCCAACATGGTTCATATACAGTGTCATTGGTGTAAAGGTTATACATGATGCATTCAATCCTATGCTTCTTCATTCTATGGTTGCTTAGAAATTATGGTCATTGTTGATTGTTATTTATGAGGTAATTGTTATTCTTTTGCTGACAGATTGTGGTTTGCCTCTCCCGCCGACATGAATGTTAGCCTTGTTAGGTCCGAATGGCTATAGTAGTGGCAGATCCCCTGTTGGTAGTTCAAAGTGTCTTTTAACTTGGAATGAGTGAATGAGTGATTTCTATGTATGAACATTTGGTCTTAAAGTTGTGCTTACGTATTTTGATATGGGGTACAGTGGGGCGGTTGCCTGGGACCCATCTATATTTTAGATTGCCTTACATGGTTTTCAATTCAAATTCCTCTAATGCAGGATCAGGTATAGGATGAACAAAGTTTCATGTAGAGAGTTTTGAGGTAGATATTGACCTTCTAGCTGAGCTGTGGAGATGTCATTGCTTGTGGGATGGAGGTTTTGTGGGACCCGGATGCTGTGCTGGTTGAGTGTGTAATTGGGGCTCAAACCCAGCTTCTGTTTGTCAAGGCCCCAAGTGTCCTCCATTCTCAGGTACTGACCTCGGATTCCTTCCCGGTCCATGGGTAGCAGATGGAGATATGTTGTATATGCTGTGTGTAATACAAATAAAGACACCATAATGCTCTGGCAGACCAGAACCCCCCTGAAGTAGTTGAAACAGTTTTTAATATGCAAACTTCATTCCTTCTTGAAGAGTTGTAGATTTGCTTGAAAGGCAAGGGATTAATTAACGGCAGGCAGCTAACAGTGGGAGAAAAAGGCTTACTTCATAGTGTTAATGCTGCTAAATGTTAATAAAAAAAAAAATTGTGAATGTAGTCCCATGGTTTTTGCAGTTCTTTTCCAGGTTTGTAGTAATCTGCCCAACATTCACTTTGCTTCATGCAAATGGCGATGGCTTTTTAATCTTCCAATGCAGGAAATAAGAATCTATGGCTAACATGACTTTTATGAGTATCATATGGATCCATCTTTTGATAAAACTAGAGGACCCCGGCATGTTTAAGGCGTGGCTGGCTGGCTGGCTGGCCGGCTGGCCTAGCTCCCCAAGTCCACTAATTTTTTTTTTTTAAAAGGTATTTAATTAAATTTTAATTAGTTTTCTAATAAAGGCGCAAACATATATTTTTCAATTAAAGATAAAAATGTTTAAAAATTAATTTTAAAACTATTTTATAGAACCAAATCGTCATAGAAAGAGGCACGATAATTTTTGACGTATCAGAATGGACAAATGAGCTAGTTGTGTCGCATGACCAAAATGTTACACCATAAAATTACGTTCCAATTTCCATCCAGGAGTACATCACGATTTGCAAATTCAAATGCTATACTCTTCCCTGTTCTCTCTAAGGAAACCATGCCTCTGGTTAGTAGAGTGGTGTTCAAAACATAACTGCTAACAGTGTTTTCTCCATACCGTTAAAAAAAATAAAAAAAATTCACATAAGCTTTAGCATTCCCCATGAAATCCAAAAAGTATTCGACTCACGTATTACTCGTGTAAGCATCTCTTAAGACTGCGACAAAGCAATAGAACCCAGCATCGGATACCCTTCTCCTAAAGTTCTGGATCTTCGAAATCTCGTTGCAACCATCATACGGTCTCATGAATTGGCGAGACATTGAACCAAACATATGGTGTTGCGAAAATTCAATTGTTACCAACTTCTGCCGCTAAGAGACCTTCCAAGAAGAAAAGAATGCAAAAATTATGAACATTATTTTTACAATTTGACTCTGCTTTTGCAAAATGTAGAATGTCAATGGCAGAGACAACAGATAAAGGTTAAGATGCAGGAGAAGCACAATGGGCAGACAACAGTAGTCCAAAGCAAGAACACCAGTTCCAAATCCTCAGGCAAACAGAGAAGATATTGAGAGAGAGCAAGGAAGAGAGACTCACCGGGAAAATTCATCAGAAATCATTCGGTTTCGCCGCCGCCGATGGCCTACGGCTAGGCCTAGCTCCACATTTTGTCAAAGCCAAAAATTTTGCCAATTAAAAAAAAAAAACTGCCAATTAAAGGGTTAATTTGGTAAATCAATAGATAACTTTTACTTAAACAATTCATCAGAAATCATCCTGTTTCGCCGCCGCCGCCGATGGCCTACGCCTAGGCCTAGTTCTACATTTTGACAAAGACAAAAAATTTGCCAATTAAAGGGTTAATTTAGTAAATTAATAGATAACTTTTACTTAAAAAAAAAAAAAATTGCCGCACGGGATGTATCTCCTTCTAACATTATTATTATTATTTTTTTAATCCCATGAGACTTGCGGTTGACATGCGGGCAGAATACGGGTGTGGAGAAAATGAGTGAGCTGCGGAGGGTTTTTGTTTTAAAAAATGCTAGTTTTTTTTTTAATTTAACAACTTTATCATATTTTTAATTTATAATTTTTTAATAATGACACTAATATTATTATAAGAAAATTTCAAAAAATAAAGGAAGTGAAATTTTTTTTAATGAAATAGACACTTGGAATTCTATAAATCAATTTTAATTGCACAATTAGTGCAAAAATTCAATTATGTATTTCGAGTAAAAATTTATCTATTCTATAATTTTATAAAAATTAATTGTATAAAAAGTTATTAAGATTAAATTTTTATTTTAATTTTTTTTCAATTATTAATATAACAAATTAATTATAAAATAAATTTAAAAATTATTTAAATAAAATAAATAAAAATATGAATATTACGTAAAAGCAAATTTTTAAATAAACATGTGAAAACTCTAAAAAGTTTTCAATTTGCTAACAAATTATTTTTGAACTTTAGGAACGTTTGGAATAACCCAAAAAAAATAAAAATTATAATTTTGTAATTCATAAAAATTAAAGTATATATATATTTTTTCTTTTTAGAGATTTTAGAAATATTTGGCAAAATTAGCTGCTGGAGGTTGAGTCGGATATGGGTTCATGTGATCCGATCTTCCGAATCCGGATATATCGTCGACAGGCTAACGGCTTTAAAGGCCCTTTCATCGACTCCAAAACCCTAAGCGGACTTTCCATCCTTCTCAACGCAGTAAACTCCTCCTCCTCCTTACTCTCTTTTTCCGCAGCAATGGCAACCACTTCGCTGGACGAAGAAACAGGGAAGAAGGTTCTTCGTCAGGTCGAGTACTTGTTCCCTTTATCACGTTCGATCTTTTGTTGAATGGTTTTATAAAAATCTGAAGCTTTTTGTTTAATGCTATTTGGTGCAGGTTGAATTCTACTTTAGTGATAGTAATCTTCCCCGGGATAAGTTTCTCATGAAAACCATCGGTGATAGTGAAGATGGCAGTATCCTTCTCTTATATATACACTTGAATCATATATAAATTCAATTTTTTATATATACCCTTGAATCATATATTTATTTTTGTGTCGTTGTTTCTCAACTCGTATTGTATAATGTGTGTTTATCATGAGCTTATTGGGTGCATAGAAAACATCTGGACTTGAAATTTGCCGTTCTTTTCTTTTCCTCTGCTGTTGTTTTATTTTGTGAGTGCTTTTCCGTTTATTAGTTTTATTTTGCTAATGTGAATAAAATTGGAAATTATTTTGCTGGAGCTTTTGTATTTGGATACCAATAGAGCACCTGGAAAAGTGTTGTAGGGTTTTAGGGTCCTTTGTTATTTGTATTTGGAATTGTAACATCATCTGTTGTCGCTCCGTTCTCTCTATGCTGTTCTTTGACTGAAACTTAAGTGGTCAGTTTGGCCCTTATATGTTCATTCTCTCGAATGAGAAGCCACCTCAATCTGGGCAATGCAAAGCCAGAAGAGGTTTCGGATGATACAGTGAAAGCTGTGGCAGAGACATTGAGGAGTTCTACTTCTCTTAATGTCTCCATAGATGGTGAGTTCTTTTTATTTTTGTATTTTTACCTTGTATGATACTGAAAAGCTGTGGAACGAAGGAAATTAATAAGTTTAACTTATGTTGTTTTGTCTGTTATGATAAGAATCCATCTACTTGATGTTTGTGCATTTTAGGGAAGAAAGTTGGGAGGACTACTGCACTTGCAAAGCCAGATGAGGTCATAGAACAATTAGACAATAGGACAATAGCTGCATCACCTTTGGAGTATGATGTCAAACTTGAAGACGTGGAATCTTTCTTCAGTCAGTTTGCTAAGGTATTGGCTTCCTTCCCCCCTTCCTTTTATTGTAATAATATTATTAAAAAGAAATAATATCAGTACCTTTTAGCATGCTTATCTTTTTGTAGATGTCTGCTTATACTTTTGGTTTTGAAAGGAGTCTTCTTTTTAGTCTGTTGATGTTGGTATATAATGACAATGACCCATAAGTACAGGGAATCATCAATGTTGTAGTCATATATGTGTGTTTACTGCAATAATTGACAGATATGGAGAGGTTGGCTCCACAATTTAATTCCATATGGTGTTATTTTTTGAGCACTTCTGTTTATAGTCATTTAACTTCGACTTATATTTCATTGAAGTGGTAATTAAATTGTTTATGATTTTTTTATCGACTACAACAATAATAGTTCATCCCTATGATGTTGAATCTGGCAGAACTAGCTTTACATATGTGTTGGCTAGAATAACAGAAAGAAATAGGGAGTTTGACTGTACAGTTTTATTTCATGTAGTGTTATTTTTTGAGCATGTCTACAATCCTGCAACTTGGACTTGGCCTTTGTTCCGTTGGACGTGGTTGAAGGCTTGTGTTCAATTTAGTATTAGATTGTGTTTTGGTAAGTAAATCATAGTTTGTCCTTCTGATGTCAGACCTGGTAGAGCTAACTTAGCTTGTTATGTATGTACCTACTTTCTCTTCACCATCTGCATATGATTCCTGAAGTTCACTTATTACAGGTTAGCAGTGTGAGGCTGCCTCGCCATGTTGCAGACAAAAGGTTTTTTTGTGGCACTGCTTTGATTGAATTCTCGGACGACGAAGGTGCTGAAATGGTGTTGAAGCAAAGCTTGGTTTATGCCGGTGCTGAACTAGAACTAAAACCAAAGTAATGCTTACTGCTATAACTTTTGCTTTTGATGCGATTTGTACATTCAAAATACAATGCAAAATAGAATGCCTTAGAATGAATTTTGAAATTAATTAGCTTTTGCTTTTATTTTATTGTGTTCACAGTAATATTGTTATTGTTTGATCATTTGCTAGTAAAGGATGATTTGTATTTTGCTTTTATTTTGTTGTCTTCATGGTAATATTGTTATACAATAACCAATCCAATCAAGAAAACTAAATAAATCATTTAATTGTGCAGTCCTCTTTCTAAAACATAATTAATAAACTACTCAAATAATTTACTCTACCTAAATGGTCCCATCATGACCATCGTCCGGTGCAACACCACCACCTGCATCTAAAGCTGTAGGGGCATGAGCATAATATATTAATGTATATTAAAATAATCAATTGATGCTCGAAGAAAAATAAAAATTAAATAAATTATGCACGGATGTTTTAGTATGAATCTCTAATGTGTGATGCCAACATGCATCATATATCACAGTTATTTATATTTTAATATTATGAACTCAAGACAAAATAAAATATCTCAACAAAACCACAATCTCAATTCATTGGATTGGGTACGGCTGCGTAGTCAACCTAGACTTCAACCATAAGATACCAAAAATATTTCATCAATTCAAACATGCTTCATAGATTACTGGTTTATTGAACACGATAACTCACTCCGCACGGGTTCTTTCTTGTCTTCCAACCATCAAAGCTTTCAACACCTTCTATTTATCCGGTACCTCTCTTAACCCAAAACCAAAACCAAAGCTAAAATAAAAAATCGTAAACTTCATGAATAATTTAATCAATTTATTTATTCAAATCTAAATCATCATTTAAAAATCTTTATTTTCCCCTATTCAAGGTTCCACAATAAAATACAAATTCTAAAAACTAAAATTTTGTACCAAATCAATTTCAATTCCTCAAAATCAAAATCAATTTAAACCCTTCTTCCAAACCACAAGTCAACCATATTCATATAGTTAATCATGCAGAAATAAATCAATTAATCTCAAGAATTCACCAAATATACCATACATAATAAATTTAATTCCTATTTAACTTCTCCCCTGCCTTAACTTAAATCTGTGATTTGTTGCCCCCAAAAAAAAAAAAAAAAAAAAAAAAGAAAGAAAGAAATGAAGTGTGCCTTCTTGCTGCCAGTCCTACCGCTGATTGTTTGCGTTCTCTCTCTCTCTCTCTCTCTCTCTCTCTCTACACACTTGTGTACAACATGTACTAATATGTATATACACACACATAAGTATTATAACTTCGAAAGGAAATAGAATTCAAAGGCAAATAGAACTTTAATTTCACATTTTTCTCAATCTGTCAAATTGACCGCCTTTAACTATTACTACTATTACTTAATCAGCACTTATTTTTAAGTTTAAGAATAATTAATATTTTGTTTTATTAATAACTTATCTTAATAATTTTTTTAAAATAAAACTGCAAATTCGAATGCACAAAAATATTCAACTACCAAAAAAAAAACCTCACACAACTCGTGCATCCAAAATAAAATCAACATTTAATTGATGCCTCAAAAAATTTTAAATTAACCGAATTTCTAATTACTGAATTAAACGTTAATCAAGAGATAACTGAAGCAAGAATTAAAATTCTGAGTCATCACACAAAGATCCTTTCCTGTTGGTAGCATTTTTGGTTTCCACTCAGGAAACTTCTTAGTTGCACATGTTTAATTGTACTTTTCAAGAGGATAGCATATATGAATATTTTTTGCAAGAGGGATTTCATTTGAACTATTGCATTGACATAAAACTAATTTACAGTGATTGTCATTTCATTTTAATCTGATGAAATGATGTGGGCAATGGTTTTTGGCTGTCTCTGTCTGTATCACATGCTATTTATATTCATGCTTCTAATGCATAACGTTTTTCAAGTCAGGAAGGATTTTGATGCAGAAAGAGCAAAACAAGCAGAAGAAGTTGAAAGTACTTATCCTCATGCGAGTGCTAATCGTAAAAAGAGTTCAAGTGCCGAAACCAAGTAAGTGTTGGCAGAACTACTGATTTTCCATTTTCCTTGACTCTTTAATTGGTCTGATCAAATTTCCCATCACAGCTACCCCAAAGGCTTAATTGTTGCATTTACGTTGAAGATCATGTCAGCTGGAGGTTCTGATGGTCAGGAGCCAGCCAATGAAAATGGTGATGTTCAAAAATCAGATGGAGAACCAGATTCCACGCTAAATGCCACTGGGAAAGCTGAAGATAATGTGGCAGAAGATGCAAAAAGTGATCAAGAAATGCCTGGGGATAACATCGAGAAGGACAGTGAAGAAAAGGTTGATGAGAAAATTAGTTTGGAGAGTGATGGAAAGGAAAATGAAGATGAGGAGAATCTGGAGAATCCCACACTAAATGACACTGAGAAGGCTGAAGAGAGTATGGCAGAAGATGCAAAAGGTGATCAAGATAAGCCTGGGGATATCATCAAGAAGGACAGTGAAGAAAACTTTGATGAGAAAACTAGTTTGGAGAGTGAAGGAAAGGAAAATGACGATGAGGAAGATCGAGAGAGTCCCTCTGAAAAGGATGTGCATAAGGCAAGAGGAGAAGAAAAATCAACTGCTTCTTTATACAAGGACAACAAAGATGTTGTTTTACGTGAAGACCTGAAAGCAGTTTTCCGAAAATATGGCATCGTAAAGGTACTGTCATGGATCTTCTTTGTTCTGTTTTCTCCCTGTTATTGGATACATAGATTGTTGAGCTCCTCTGTTTTGTGTCTCTCTTGAACTTTATTTTTTATCCTTGTTATTTATCCTTTGCATTTTGTTAGCCTTGTTTGTTGCATGTGATTGTACAAAACAAAGGGGTACCATATCCTTATTATTCATTCTATTGAACCACTACCACATGTGGTTTAAAATTTCTAACAAAACTCAAATTTTCCATTGTTGTCCTATTGTCCGTTAGAACTTTGCTGTCCCACTCACTGTTTTTCTGTGCATTTTTTGTCTCTGTCTATTTTAGTCCCAACAAAATGTAGTTGATGCTCTGTGTGCTGTACATTTATTGTTTTTCCATTCCTTTTCAAGTTTTGCCCATGTTTGGTGAACTTTGTGTGTTTTTTTGGGGGGGGGGGGCACCAGAT
This sequence comes from Pouteria glomerata, assembly GCA_035590655.1. Taxonomy (NCBI): domain Eukaryota; kingdom Viridiplantae; phylum Streptophyta; class Magnoliopsida; order Ericales; family Sapotaceae; genus Pouteria; species Pouteria glomerata. Next base: position 2,111,693 of record JAVXUM010000029.1, read on the forward strand.
TCTTGTGTACTAGCATAGGAGTCCAATATTTTGGTATGGGCATGTGGTGATGTTGTATTTAGGATTATACTTGATAGTGGATGGGATTAAGTGGGAATGGGGGATTTTTCATCTCCCTGTCCATCTGAGAAACAAATAATGTTTCCTACTTTGAATTATGATCTTTTTCTTCTTCATCCAATATTACATATTAGAAGATCCAAGTTCTTTTTATTTGGGTATGTTGCCGTCCCATTGCTGATATTATGCCCTAGACTGGTTTGGTTTGATTATACTGAAATGCAAGTGGACTGCTTTGAAGTTTGAACTGTATGAACCAGCTAGTTCTTTGAAAAATCAATTGAACCTGGCAATCCGTTTAGAGCTAATCGAATCTTATAAATTGTGTTGTAGTTCTCTTATCTGCTTAAAGTTAATTTTATTGTAGCATCAAAGACTGACACACCTTTTTTGTCTAAAGCAAAAAATGCACGACAAAAATTGAATAATTAGGTAAAAGATAATATCACTAAAAGGTAGCAAGGGATGCAACTTGTTTACAGAAAAGGACCCTACTCGGCCATCTGTACTAGCAAACCACGTACAAAAACTGGACAAAAAGGATCTCTAATGTCAGAATGAGCTCTCTCATAAAATGTACAAAAGGAAATTAAGAAACAAAAAAACCATACTTTCACCAACAACACTACATAAAAGATGCTACATGATTCGTTGTACACTACTTCCGAAATTTAGTTGAACCCTCTTCTTATGAGATGACATTCTGCTCCTCAGTAATTGAGAAGCTGAAAAATTGATGTTGGCATGATGCATTGGACTCTGTAGATTGGCAGTACCAAGCCCACATATGAGTTAACGTCATAGTGTTTTAATAAATGATCTGCTGACATCTCTGCCCTCCGACATAGTCAGCATCATTTGGCAAATTTGTAACCTCTTCTAGTTGGATTGTTAGAATAGGGAGTGCTGTCCAAACAATGAACACGACCTTATTCGTTGCACCTGTCCTCCAAATTCTTTTACAGGGAATTGATTACTAGGCTCTCGCAACAATTTCAACTAGAAAGAATTAACTGAGAAGTTACCTTGACCTGGTGTTCGGCATCTTGCCGTCCTTTCAAAAGGTCAACCGAATTGAAAAAAAAAATGTTGATCAGTGAGCAGATGAGGATTAGGCAGTCAGGGTAGAAGATTTTTGAGCTTTGACCCTTATCCCTGAGCTTGTTGGCTTTGAAGCTGGGAATAGATTGGTGGAGGGCTGAGTTTGTTGAGAGATACTTTTCAGGGGCTTCGTGCCTTAGTGGCTTTTTCAAAATGGGACTCTCATGGGAGGAGCTAGCTGGGGAGTAGTATGACGAACCCGCTGGTTCTACACTTGCTTCCTCTTCTAATCCTGACGTTTCGCCTTCGCGTTTTCTCTTTTTTTTTTTTTTTTTGGGGGGGGGGTGTTTGTGCTGCTTTCCAT
>JAVXUM010000029.1:2123823-2137158 GCA_035590655.1 Pouteria glomerata
ACACAAGACATCTGAAGCACTCCTCCATTTGGCCCATCCGGCCTGAATCTTGTGACTTATATCATTATCAATCCCTCCATTCTGTTGAACCATAGATTCAAGGTATCTAAAGTTTTCTTTTCTACAATCCTTTGAGTGCCTAAACTTACTTCTATGCTATTAGTTGTCCTATTTTGACTAAACTTGCATTCCATATATTTTGTCTTGCATCGACTTAGCCTCAACCTTTTTGTCTCTAACGTTTCCTGTTACAATTCTAGTTGAGCATTCACTCATTCTCTCGTCTCATCTACTAAAACATTGTCATTTGCAAATAACACACCACGACACCTCATCCTGAATATGTCTAGTAATCTCATTTATAACTAGGACAAACAAATACGGGCTTAACGCTGAATCTTGGTGTAGACTAATCATGATAGGAAACTCCTTAGTCTCTTCGCCAACAGTCTGTATAGATCTTCCAGCTCTATCATACATGTCCTTTATCGCCTCAATATATGCGACACACACTCATTTCTTTTCCAATACTCTTTATAAAATCTCCCTAAGAACTTTATCATAGGCTTTTTCTAAATCAATGAGCGCCATATGTAAATCTTTTTGACCTTCTCTATACTGTTCCATTAACCCCCTCAGGAGGAAGATAGCCTCCATAGTTGATCTTCCGGGCATGAAATAAAATTGATTCTCTAAAACGTTTGTGATTCTTCTTAATCTTCTCTTAATAACTCTCTCCCATAATTTCATTGTATGACTTATCAATTTAATCTCTCGGTAGTTCGCATAGTTCTGAATATCTCATTTGTTCTTGTATATGGATATAAGAATATTTTTCCTCCATGCATCAGGCATCTTCTTACTCTTTAGCACTACATTAAAAAGTTTTGTCAACCAACTTATGCCATCATCCCCAAGCACCTCTAAATCTCAATAGGTATACTATCTGGCCCGACCCTTTTTCATTTTTCATCATTTTCAATGCTTCTTTTACTTCTTCCTTACTAATTTTTTTTATAGCACATATGATTCAATTCTTACTTAGAAGTGGTAAGCTGCCCTAATTGTATGTCACTATTGCTGCTTCGTTAAATAATTTGTAGAAGTAGCTCTTCCAGCGCTCTTTTATCTCCTATTCCTTTACTAATACCTTTTCATTCTCATCTTAATGCATTTAACTTAGTTTAAGCCCTTGGTCCGCGTATCTCTGGCGTTAGCAAACTTGAATATTTCTCTTTCGCCTTCCTTAATGTTGAGTCGCCTATATAACTCTTCAAATGCCTTTGTCTTAGCTTCGTTAACTACCTTTTTGGCTCCTTGTTTTCCTTCTTTATACCTCTCCAAGTTTACTTCATTTCTATCTTTTTGCCAAAATTTAAAGCACTTTTGTTTAACCCTTATCTTGTCTTGAACGGTTTCACTCTATCACCAAGTCTCTTTCTGTGCTGGAACATCTCATTTGGATTCTCCTAAGACTTCTTTACCTATTCTCTTAATACATTCTGCTATCTTGTCTCATATAGTATTTGCATTCTCATTTACCGCCCAAATATCTTCTTCTAGTACTTTTTCCTTAGTGTTAGTAGCTTATCACCTTTCAAGTTCCACTATTTAGTCTTTGAGCAACTATACCACTCTTTTCGTCTAATACACCTTTGGAGCTGCATATCTATGATCAACAACCTATGTTGGGAAGTCAAGCTCTCTCTTGGTATAACCTTGCAATCTTTACAGGCTAGGCGGTCTCTTTCTCTAGTTAAGAAGAAGCCAATCTGTATCCTTGATGAGCCACTCTTATAAGTCATCAAATGTTCCTCTCCCTTCTTAAAAAAGGTGTTAGTCACCATGAGATCATAAGCCGCTACAAACTCCAAAATATCTTTCCATTCTTCATTTCTATTACCATATTCATATTCCCTATGTACTTCTATGTATCTGTCTACATTGCGTCCTACATGACCGTTCAAGTCTTCTCTTATGAAGACCATATGTCGTTGGGGTATTTCTAGTAGTACTCCTTCCAAGTCTTGCCAAAACTCCTTCTTATGTCCATCTCCTAAGCTTACCTGGGGGGCGTAAGCACCAATTACATTCACTATGTCTTCTCCTAACACTAATTTAATTGTAATAATTCTATCTCTACATCGCTTTACATTAACTATATATTCCTTTAGGTTTTTGCTTACCACAATGCCGACCCCATTCCTCGATCTATTAAATCCTGTATACTATAACTTATACCAAGTCCTCTCAATTTCTTTAGTTTTCTATCCCATCCACTTTGTTTCTTGTAAGCAAGAAATTGCGATTCGTCTCCTTTTCATTGTATCCACCACTTGCATAAGTTTTCCAGTTGAGCTCTCAATATTCTAAGTACCTGATCTCGGCCTTCTATTTTGGACTAGCTTCCTTATCCCCCTCACTCGTCCAAGAAAGTGTGAGGACCCTTGCCTATTTAACACTGCACTCAGGAGCTAATGTAGCGGTCCTTACTTATTTAATATACAGTGCGTTGCTAAGTAGGGTGCGCCCCCAATAAAATTTCATTAGGTCTCAAATCCATAAAGAAATCCGACTGAATATTGTGCTGGCTGTCGGCTACCTAACGCACAACCTTTCTCCTTTATTCGGGCTTGGGAGTGGCATGTTAAAACTTTATTCTCTAAGCAATGTTAAAGGCTCTTTCACCCCTAGAAGGACACACTGTCATTTTCTAGTGTCGTGCTTTAATCTACTCTTTTTATCACGACTTTAGGAAGACAATGGAGTGACAGCTAGTTTTAGTTATTAGTGTACTTTGGTTCCCATGTTGATCTATGTCATACCAAGTCTTCCATACTCTGTTGCTTCATTGGAGAATTGGTAGGGAGTATTAAGTGGAAGATATATATTTTTTTTAAAAAATATAAAGGTATGTAATGTAATGTTCGTTAAATAGACAAAATTGATTAATTGAAAATTTCTAAGTGGCAAATGAAGCTCCGCTTCACCATCTCCACAAGTGAGGATACTCAGCTCAAGGTTTACGCCTATAAGCCAAGGCTCTATTGGGTGGTGGTTCCCTGGTCATAAAAAAATTAATATATCTAGGTAGATCTCAATTTGTATATTTTTGTCTTTAAATAGACGAAAGTGATTAACTGGAATGCTCTAAGTGGCAAATGACACTCCGCTTTACCTGGCTATGTAAGCGAGGGGACTGCAGGCTCATGGCACACTTATAAGTCATGGCTTTGTTGGGCGGTGGTTCTTTGGTAATCTATTAGACAAATCGGGTCATTGATTTGATATTTATGTACTAGATCAACGGCTGTTATTATACAAATTATGCTACTCATTTTTCATTCCCGTGCCTTTGGCATAGGTGAATACTAGTATATATATATATATCTAGGTAGATCTCAATTTTTATAGTCTCTAGTATATTTTCAAAACATTTCCGAAACAATTATGAAATATTTTCAAAACATTTCCGAAACATTTATGCAATAGTTTCAAAATGTTTCTGTGCTAATCAAGGCAACTTACTGAAAAAAATTTTATTGTTGGCTGAGATATATATTGATTGTTAAATATGACAATTATATGATCTAGAATAACTAGGGTAATTGCATCTGCTATCGATGTCCTCATAGAACATTCAAGAATATAATAGGAGACAAACATGGGTTATTTAATAAGGTTTATGTTGCTTGTCGAAAATATATACATATATATTATACAAGACAAATGCAGGCTTCATGCATATTTCAGCAAAAATTTAGTGCTTGAGCATCTTTCTATGTTTCTAGAAAAACTCCATTGTGCATGTTTCAATTTCTCCAGAAGCATTAAAGTTTATGCAGTAATATTTTTATTTTATTTTGATTAGGATAAAATGAGATTGTGTGTCATATTGTATGGGTTGGTGAAGGGGGGACACAATTTTTTTTCTTCTTTTCATCATTTCATAATTTGCAATTTGCCAAATATGTTTGTTTTTGATGAGTGATAAAAAATGTGTTTGAAGCGTAAAGGGAATGCTACCCAACTCATTTATAAATATGTTCTTATGTGTCTGATATTTTCCCCCATCAAATTTAACACATACTTTTGAATTTATTAGTGTGAGTTCTGCCCTATTTTGTCTGTAGTTCATAACTAGTACACATTGTTTCTCTTTAAGTGCTTACTAAGAGGACTAATGAAACTGATTGCCTCTTTTTGAATGTATGGGAGATACAATGTGAGAAAATCGAGTTAAATGGATTTATTATTTGCAATGAAGACCAATAATTGCACTTGGTAAGAATAGATTGTCCACTGAATGTAGTACAAAGGAGAGGAGAAAACCACAAAAATTGTGAACAGGATTCATATAAACTGACTAAAATTGTTAGGACAAGGCTTTGGAGCCTTGACTATTGCCTTCTTCAGTATTATCAATTTTCTTTAAGGGCCAGAAAAGTGGAAGCTTTCTATCTTCCTTGTATATTTGTGTAATTTATGTCTTTTTTATGCTTTGTTTTTTTTTTTCCCCTTTGTCTTCAACTTCTTCTTCTTGTTGTTTATTTGAAATGACCCGATCTTAAGAAGAGATTAATCTAATTTTGTTGATAAAAATATGTCATGGTACTTTTAGCCTTTTACTTGTTGTGTCGATGACAATTTTCCACATCTGGCATGATATATTATCCATATTGCATGGAATGGTTTAAGCTGTAGCTATGTTTTTGACTTTCCAGATGCATCCATTTGTGGGTAAGATATATGTATGTACTTGTTAAAGAAAAATTACTTAAATGTTGTTGAGCAAAAGATTAGAAAAATTCAAATTCGCGAGTTAACACCCTCTTTTTTAATTTTGATAATACATTTTTTCTCTTGGCAGGGCAATCAAAGCTAGTTATTCTTTGTCATTTCTTGAGGTTGTTGTTGGATGTGAGGTGGCAGACAGTGAATCAACTTCTGAACATTTGGTTGATGAAACTGAGGGAAGCAAGCGGACAATATATTTACATTTAAAAAAATTTTTCCGCGGCACTCGTTTCACATACCAACCTTTTCTCAAAAGTCTTCAGGCAAAGCAGAAAGAGGGGGATGTTGTATGTGTTAGTGGCAAGGTTAGTTTAGTTTCTGTTTAAGCTTCTTTGTGAGACTTTGTTACGATTCTAATCATTTTCTGTAGTTCCAATCACACTGATGAATATTAATTATGTTAGTTTTTATTTGAAAAGTGGGTTTTTACTGCCTTCAATGAAGACAAACAACTTTCCTTGAGTTCTGACTATATAAAGTAGTTCCCTTGTGTAAGAAATTTAATAGTGCAATGCAGTTGTTTAACTGATGTATTCTTCTTTCTCCTTTTTACCTTGTTTTGATCTAATTAATTTTTATTTTTATTTTTTATTTTTGTTTAATGTACTTTTTGATCTAATTTTATTTTATTTTTTTATTTTGTTTTTAAACTTCTGCTGCACGCTAATAGAACCCTTACTCCTCCTATCCTATTCCTGTATTTTGAAACCTCAACCATTACCTTTAGATGACTTGGGGCTAATGTTATTCCACTAAACCAAAAGGTCTTGTGGTACTTGTTTTGACCTTTGCAAGTGTTCTGCTATGCTTTGAACCTGTGCCTGGTTTAAAGTTCAATTTGAGGAAGTCTGAGTTGATTCGTTGTGGGGAGATCCATAATTTGGAAGAGTTAACCTCCGTGATGGGGTGTAGAAGTGGGGGTTTTTCCTTCATCCTATTTGGGCTTCTTTTGGATGCTATTTATAAGATGAAGTGTGTGGGGATGGTTAGATTGAAAGATTCCAAAAGTGGTTATCCTGTTGGAAGAAAAGTTACTTATCAAAAGGACATTACCTTCTTTAATAAATAGTACTTTATCTGGGTCTTCAAATGTTTTTATATTTTCATGTCCAATCAGCTTGTTTCCTATGTTATATATATTTGTACAGTCCATAAATCTAATGCGTTAAACATTAAATTGACCTTTTGATATTGATATTTTAATAACAATATTATGTTGAATTATTTTTAATGCATAAATACTTTAGTTTTCTTGCCATCTCTGGCTGTGTAATGTGTTTGAAATTTTGGGTTGAAAAATGGTTATTGGATTAAATTTTCATCTGTTAATGCTCCTGTCAAGACTTTCAATTCTCATGCGGCACCCTCCCCCAACCACCACAGTACATGCACACGAACAAACAAAAGGGAACGGTCTTGTTTTTGCCTGTGACTCCTGTTAGTAGGTCTTTATATCTTGAGGTATTAATAAAGTGTGTCCATTCTCCCTCCCCCCTTCCCTCATACAAGTCACGTAAAACTTTTTCCTAAACGTTGCTTTTGAATCTAGGTGAGGACCATGCGTACCAAAGATCACTATGAAATGAAGGAATATAATATGGATGTACTTGAAGACGAAGACAACTCATCAGCTCATGTAGAGGGGAGACCATACCCTATATATCCTTCTAAAGGAGGCCTCAAACCAAACTTTCTTAGGGATACTATTTCAAGGTTTGTGCCTCCATTAAACATCATTCAATGTGCAATATTGTTTTAGCATGTGCACTAGCTTTGTTAAAATCTATGCTTTTGATTCTACTCTCTCCTTTAGTGGAAAGATAGACAATTGAACCATCCCCTTGATGCTAATTATTGCTCTTTGCTGTTTTTCCTTTTTTCTTTTGATGGAAATTAGTTGTTTGTGATTAAAATGCTGTAAACTATTCTTTTTACTTGTTATCTAAATATTTGTGGCATGCTAAGCTATACTTCTGCATTCAAGGTATGAATACCTCGTGTTTTTCATTGTGTTTTGGGTTCTTAAATATTCTTAAGGTACAAAATATCTGGTTGTGACAATATTGATTCTTTGATGAATGTTTAGAAATAGCTAAAAGCTCAAGTTGTTAGAGAAAGGGCAAAATTTATTATTTATGTTATCATTTATATTCTCAACATCCCCCCTAATGTGTGGTAGGCCAAATGGACGGAAGTATTTGATTATTAGGTTGGCAATGAGATTCAAACAAAATTTTTTGCCTACTATGGTGCCATGTTGATTTGTTGACCAATAACTCACCTAAAAATTAGAACTGGTAAAGAGGGGGTAAATTTTATTATTTATGTTATATTTTGCTTTCAACAAGCATTAAGTTATCCTTGTTTATTTTAGGTTTCTTTGGACCTAAATCATTTTCTTATAAACTTTGGGGCACATGTTCGATGTGGACATGTATTTAGGTGATGTATTTATTGAAGACAAGATATCGCAAGGATCACACCAATCAACCAAAGATAGCAAGATTTGGGCTGAATAAGGCAAGAGCTGCAATTTAGCAAGAATAGAACTAAATATAGTACAAGTAAGAAACGAACCTTCATGGCAAGAGAAACAAATAGTGTGCCAAGTCAGTGATAGTGAGAATGCGAGACGAAAACATAGGAAGCCAAGTCTTGCAGAGCAGTTTTGTTTTCTCTGTAGGTTTTAAGAAATTACCCGTAATTGGGTTGAGGTAACCCTGGATATTGACCATTGGTTTAAAAGATCAATGGTCTGTATTGTACTAAAAGTAAAAAATATTATAATAGTACATACTAGACATAGTCACATGATATTTTAATTGTATATACTGGAAGATTCAAGAAATGTGTGGACTTACCAATTATTATAGTTGTTTACTGTAAACCAACATTAGAGTAATCTACAAATTGAAAAAGTATATAAATAATCATAATATTTGTTTATTATAAAAGTCATAAGGTTGAGTCCTTAATGGGTCAGATATAGGAATATCTATACTTGAATTTGTTAAATGCCACGTAATGTGGTCTGATTTCTAATCGGGTAAACAGGTACAAAGCTATATCTATATTTGCGTAATTGGATCCGGCCCGTTGATAGGCCTATATGAGGTTTAGAGATGCTACTATAGTTTAATTCCTTTTGGGTACTTGGATAGGACAGCCAAAGTCACGGGTTTCTGGAATTTATGGACGGCCTGGGAATAGGGCTAGGATTTTAGGCTAGAATAGTTGGGTGACTAAGGTTTGTGTGGATCAATGGCTTAGGCCTATAGAGAATGAGTTATGGTTTTTGATGGTTTTTGGGACTACTGACCAAGGTCATTTCTTGTATTGCCTATACTACTACCAGGCTTGCTAATGTAGAATAATAGAAATTTTCGTCCCTGAAATCTCGGACTTCTTCAAGAAAGGATTTTAAAAGCATTGAAGAAAAACAGATCTTTAGAAGTGTTTCGACCAAACTAGTTCCAAACGAATAGAGGTTAAGAGAATACCATCACTAAACAACTTGTTATCTGGACAAGGCTGAAATAAGATTACAGAAAATTCTTAATCTGTAAAATTGTTGAAAGGCCTTCAATTGTGAAAAAGCTTGATTTCCCTGCTGAACTGCTGTTCATTGCTTCTAGGGTCCTTAAATCCTAACAGAAATAGTCTAGGAAGGAAAATCAATTTTATGAATGGAATCAAATGTGCTGTATTTATATACTAAAGTATTGGGTTATTGGATCTAATCCTGTGATAAAAACAGGACAGCTACTGCTATATTGATGGGGCCTCCGTGGACTTTTATTCTCTTCCTTTTCTGGCATATATCTCACATTCACATTCACTTCCACTTTTAATTTATTATTTATTTTTTCAACTTCAAGATCTTCTATGTTGATCATGCATCTCTGTCCATGTAAAATGCTAATTCATGTACTTTGTGTTCCCTTTTTTGTGGCATGGGGAAGTTGAATTATCTCCCTGGAGATAGTTAAAGTGGGAGGTTGGAAGGCGGATGGATGTCCTGACTGCTTGGGAATAATGCTATACGTCGTCAATGGTGGGAAGTCACCGTAGGTGGATGGGGTGAGAGCTGGGGCAGCCCGGAGCGACGGAGAGAGGGTAGTTGTTGGCTTTGGGTGAAGTGGAAGGTGAAAGGGTCGATTTTTCTATGTCTCCATGGGGTGTTGTGAGTGAAGGTGTTTATAAGGAGCGAGTCAAGACAACAAGACAAAGAGATTGTTCTACATGTGCTAAGGACAATAGTCTTTTGACTACATGGCCTACTCTGCAAGGCCTGGTATGTTGGTAGGTGAAGGTATTCTGACCAAGTGGTGGGAGCACATCCGCGTGGTCAACTGCTATACAAGTCATGGCCGTATTGGTACAGGACGGTTGTGCGGTGGAGGGTGCGTTTTTTCATGTAGTGGTTTTCTTTCTCCTTGGGCTGGTCAATGATGCATGACAGACCCCCAACTCTGGCCACCAAGCCGCTCGTCCCTGAATCATTCTGTGGGTGAGTGTGTGCTAGTGAACCCTTAAAGGTGACCCTTAAGCCTCACCCCCAGCCTTAGAACTAAGTGTGAGTCTGGAATACTCCTTGACTTCGAATGTCTCCGGTGAGGGTAGCGCGATTGGTGCAGGTGATGTGGCGAGTGTGGGTAGCACCACCTTACACGGTGCAGGGTAGCGCGCCTTTATTTTGGACACCCACAGTTAATTATTGCATTTTGTCTATATTGACTTGGTAAAGTATTTTTTTTTTGCCTTTCTCAAATGTTTCAAGCATTAATTATTATTGTTACTATTTGGTCTTCCAGAGCTTTAAAAGCCTTGCCTTCCAATGTTGATCCGATTCCTCAAGATATCACTCAGGATTTTGGACTTATATGCCTTCATGATGTGAGTAGGACGGCACCATATGTTTGAGGTTTCCTTGATCCGTACTCATGTTGTTCATTGTTTAAAGTTATGTTCATTCATGTGAATAAACATTTTTTTTTTCCTTTCTGTGCATTTTGTTTGTGGAAATTAATAAAATGAGCTGCTCAAGTTGATTTTATTAGATTGCATTGTTTTCCAAAAGGCCCTTGTTTGAGAGTATATTGAATGCATCAGCATTAAAGACATGAAAATTAAATATTTAATTCCATAATTTTAGAAATCAAATATTCAATTTCTCCAGATTACTTTCATATTCCCATATTTGTAAATATGACCAAGATTTTGTGGGATACACCAATATTGATCGTGTATCTTCCTTACAGTAGTAAGATACTCCTATCTTTTCTCTCCCATGGGTTCTATATGTATATTTGTAGATCTACCTACTAACATCTTAAAAGCCTAAGGGTGGGTTTGGTGTGAGGGTAAAAGGTATAAAAATTACAAGGTAACTATTAATCTCATTTTACACAAGTTTGGAATTAAAAGGTACGTGTTATTTAGGATAACATTTACCCTCAAAATTATAGTTAAGTGTTGCCCTATAGGGCGATAGTGACAAGGTGTAACAATACTAGCAAAGAAAGTTTACACTTCTCTTACCCCACTTCTACACTATTTTTAACTCTCTGAAAATTAATTTATAATCACTAATATAAATAATAATTTATTTAATTAGATTAAAACAATTTGTTTTATTAAATTAACATGATTTATTTTACTTTATTAACTCAAATTTATAATAAACAATAATTTATTATTAAGATGACTTATTTTAATAAAATTAAAATTAATTACTATTAAAATAATAAAGTATTATTAAAATGATTTATTTTATTAAATTAAAATTATTTTTTTATTAAAATAAAAATTTATTCTTCAAATGATCTATTTTGGTAAAATTATATAATATTAAAATTATTTTTAATAAATTAATAATTAAGTTTAATAAATAAAAATTAAAAATTACTTTATAGATTATTTTTAGTTAATTGCAGTTTTATAACATATTTTTTTCTAAATAATAATTTACTACTAAATTATACATTTTATTAATTTAATTTATTAAAATAAATGATAATTCCTGATTAAACTGAATATTTTACTAAATAAAATAATAATTTATTATTAATGTAAATGGTAATTATTATATCCATTATTATTATCAAACTAAATAAAGTTAAATTATATGACTGAATTGTTATAACTCCAAACTCAATGTAATTATTACAGATTAAGGGTGCGTTTGGAGTGAGATAAAATGAGATAAATTATGGGTTCGTAATTCGTGTAATGAGATAAAAAGTGAATAACTTTTAGAGATTTTCAAAAATTTTTAAAAATTTTTAGCCTTTTTTTACAAACCAAACGCAGCTTAAATGTTACATCCTTTATCTGGACATAATTAAAAATAATGCTTTACCCCCATAACTGTTATTGGCGTAAAGTTTACCCTTATAATCCTTTGCACTCATTTTTTAACCCCAATCCAAACTCAACCTAAAAGATACTTCTAGAGATGAAAATACTTTTATGTGATTTGGCAACTCAACTCCAAAGAAAGTATTCAAGTCTACCTAAATTGCCTTCCAAACTCCTTAGGAAGGTGAGAAGAAATTTCTCTCTCTTGTGTAATTAGTGTGCACGACAACTTCATCAACCTAGACAGTATGAACAATAATGTGACCTTGTAAACTCTTATAAAAGCTAATATATAGTTTGATCAGCATTACTTTGCTTCTACCTTTACTTTTTTCGAAAGTCCACTAGATCTCTGGATCAATCCTTTGGAGACTAACTCAAGCCATGTGTGACTTTTTCACCACCACAGTTTACCATAGAGTTGAGGGGCTTGTTTCTTGGTCTTCTTAATGTGCCATTGATGCTTATATACATCGCACGAGATGCTTCTATAAAAGCGATGTATTTACTTAAAACAGATTTTTATTTCTCAGTGCTTCTTTAGCAGCGACATAAATGTGTTTTGCTAATCATGCAGGCTTATTTTGGAATCCACCAGCCAAAGAATTTAAATGAGGCTGATTTAGCTCGTAAAAGGCTTGTATTTGATGAGTTCTTTTATCTGCAGGTGATACACTTGTAATTGCATTGTTTCGATATTCTTAATTGTATCACATATTCTCAAGTTAATATTGCTTTCAGGTAGTTGGTTACTGACTGACATCATCTAAAGTCTATACTTCTGTTTGTAGTTGGTTACCCAAATCATTTTTTAGTTTCACTTTATTGAAAATGATTCCAGATACTTCGAATGGTTTTTACCAGTTTCATATATGAAAATAGGTTTTAGTGGGTGGATCAGACCATTTCTTGAACTGGTTGAACCGACTGATCCGGTTTTCAAAACCATGCCAAGAATCATGTCACAATAATATCCTCATCTCTAAGATGAGTTTACCTCCCATTCTCCATCTTAAAATGAAGCTTTGAGGAATCACCTCTAACTCTCATGATGGTCTTCCAAATACCCACTGTATGAGACTTTTGTTAGTGCATAAAGAATTGGAAAAATTGCAAACACAAAATAGGTGTGCCTGTGTCTACTTATATTGAGAAGGTTGTACACAATAAGAAAGAACACAACTGGAAATAATAATAAGGATCCTAAATATCTACACAATAATATCATTCCTAATCTACCAATATTTACTTCTAACACTCCCTTCAAACTAGAGCATATATGTCATATGTTTTAAGCTTGTCACATATGTACTAAACTCGTGTACCTTCTCAAGCTTTAATTGAAAAAAAAAAAAAAAAGGTGGAACCCTCACCCTGAAGGCCCCCACTGCCCTGCTCTGGGTTATTGTGGAGGAGGTAAATCGCGGGATGTGCGTCAGTGGTGCAGGGAGCGAAGGCTACCTTTTACCGTCTGTCCAATGCAAGTATCCGTAGCCCCTTGGAGTCGAACCCTCGCGCGGCTGGCTGAGCACTACCTCATCTCCACCCTTTCATCAGCTGACCTTTGCCCCAGGGGCTTCTCAAGCTTTACTAAATAGACTTGTAAGTTGATCTTCAGATTTTACATGAGTAGTCTTGAGCACATCTTGGAGAAGTTTTTCTCATATATTGTCACAATCCACCTTAATGTGTTTAGTTCTCTCATAGAATATTTTATTTGAGGTAATATGTAATGTAACTTGATTATCACAAAACGGCTCCATAGCGGAACATCAAGTTTTTCAAGATATGCTTATACCAAATTATTTCACATGATGTGTGAGCACCCAATATTCAGATTTTGCACTTGAGTGGACTACAACAATTATCTTTTCGCCCCTTTCCAAGACACTAGATTTCCTTTTGTGAAAACACAATACCAGGTGGTGGATATCATGTGGGGATCTGGCTGCATGGTTCAAAGTATCGTCCGAGACGCCGAGATATCGTCCGAGACGTATCGGAATCAATGGACGGCGCGATGAGATCTCAGACCGCGTCAAATAAATGTGTCAAGAATAGTTATCTCGTTCTGTCGTGACCGAGACAAGTTAATATCTCAGCAATAGACCGAGACAACTAACTGTTACAATGAGAAATTGGCGAGACAAACGATTTTACGGCAATTTTTATAGAAAA
>JAVXUM010000029.1:2183528-2198192 GCA_035590655.1 Pouteria glomerata
AATCACACCTTGAACCCTGTATCCCCCTTCTCTCTCTCTCTCTCTCTCTCTCTCTCTCTCTCGAAATATACACGCATATATATAAAGTGATATGCCAACTGTCGGAATGATGTGTCGTTTGTAATTTTACAATTACAATTACAATACATATTATTTCCGTTAAAAGTAATACAAATCTTTGTGAAAGAAATATCATTTTTTCATGAATGAGAATATATGCATATTCAACTTTTAGTTTTTTTTTTTTTTACTTCATATTATTTTTATTTATTCAAATTATTAAAAAGTAAAAAAAAATTAATAAAAAATATATTTATCAATTTTTTTTTATATATGATATATGTATAGATATGTGTGTATGAAATGAATGTTTATTTATTAATTTTGTTTGGGTAATTTTGATGCAGAAACAAAAGGAGGGATTGGCAATGCAATTAAGGCTGAAGCCAAGGCAAGTTGAGGTTTGGTTTCAAAACCGTAGAGCAAGGTACATGTGTATAGTAGCTGGTGGTGTGCTGTGTTGTTATTTTTTGTACTGAAATTAATGATTTGGCTTCCCCTTTCGTTATCATATGTTGGTAGCCAGGACTTGGGATATTAAATCAGTAAAGAATTAAAGCATATCCATGAATATATAAGTATACACGCACACAGAGACCGAGAGAGAATATAAACCAAAGTATATAATCTGAATCAGATTCTACCCGTGTAATTGTACTTCAAAAAAGTATGAAGTGATTCTTCTATAACGTATATAGATATTGTATTATAAATAATAATTCCATGTTGACTAAGTAAAGGGAATTTTTTTTTTTTTTTTAGTCACTTCCCAGGTCAATAAATCAGGCATCTTCTTTTAGGTCTGTTGAAGACTCAGAGCAAGTTTTGGAATATATGTCTACAAGAATCAATACTTATATATGTGTTTGTATTTTAACTGAAAAGGGGTTTTCAATGTATTCAAATTTGGATATATACATAGATATATATATATATATCCTTGTTAAGTGATTGCGTTGAGTTTCATATTTTAGACACTTCAGAAGATGGTTGATTCTATTTCTATTTAACTTGTTACTGATTTACTCTCATTCAATCTGCCAATTCAAGAGTTTATAGAGCAAGAACTGAACTATGTATAAATTATGTCCTTTCAAAATCTTAAAATCTGCAGTATTTAAAATTTTATATATAAACACCGTATTCTTCCCACAATATTGATTACCACTGGATCAATTTTCCCCTTGAGAGATTTTTGGCACCAACCCTAATCAGAAGGATATGCACAACTTACTATTTTGAAAAGGGCTAATAAATTACTATTTTTATGATTATACATCTCATGAACTATATTTATATATACTAGGTCATATGTTATTAACATCATTTATTTTTATCAGCATTAATAAAATCCTTTGAAAAATTGCCTTCTCATATCGTATACAATGAGTCGTGTCCATAATAAGATTATGAACACCATAAGTGCACGAACGAGTTGTAACTGTTTAGATTTGCATTGCATTCAATTATGTGAGTTCATATGTTACGTTCATCAACTAATTATATATATTTAGCCCTGTAATTAATTTGCTTATTTTAATTCTTTACTATTTATGCATATATAGTATATTATGCAATGAATATATGTGCTAATTAATTCTGACTTAATGGAGGAAGAACGAGCTTTTGAGCATAGGACTAGATAGAAGTTAACATCTTACTCTTAATTTTTATTCCAAATTTAATGTTATATTAATATTTATATAAGTTTTCTCATAAGAGATGTTGTTTCGATAAATAAATAAATAAATAAAAACGTAACTAAATGTAGAATAAAAATTAAAAAATGTGATATTTTCTACCATCCAAACTCATATCCTATAAATAAATATGGCATTAGTGCACAGTTACTGAATTATGGATATAAATAGAGAATTGGAGATGCAATCCACCTTTTTTTTATGATTTTACCAATTTAACTTTAATCATTTATTTTATTTGTTGTGCTATATATTTGAAATTGACTTTATATCCTCTAAATTAGGGGATGTGAGAATCCCTCACTCCCATATTTATTTTTTGTCAAAATTTAAAAATTTAAAATTATTTTTTATCACATTTTATTTTAAATCATATCTTTTATTTGATTTTTAAATTTTACTAATTAAATATTAAAAAAATAATTTTATAAAAAAACTAATCTTATATTATATTTAATTTTATGTATTGTTTTATAATTTTATTTATCTGATCATTCAATCCTTCTAATTAAATATACATTTATAAAATAGTGGTAATGGGAGCAGATGGAGTTGGTGTAGCCCATTATCATTACTTCTTTTGACCGAGAATTAGCTTTTATCATTTTCATGAATTTGCATTTAACGTGGGGATGAGTTATACTTTCAAATTTGAAACTGGGAAAAATGAATTTATTACCCTCACACTAGCAGTGGGATCTCCCCAGAATAGCACTAGCTTGCCTTTTGACCTATCACGTCGCTCGTTTGTATTTGAGGATTCACTCCAAAAATCCACCGATTGAGGACAATCTTTCCATCAATCAGAAAAAGTAATACTAATCTCATGCACCCCGTTAAAAGTCATCTTTTTTTCAAACATGTGTTTAATCCCATGAAAATTTTGATTAATCTGCTGGGCAGAGTCCGTGACTTGTTTTACGAGTTCATAGGTTGAAATCTTCCACATGCAATGCGCACTAAAACTAAGATTCCGGGTCCAATGCGCAATAAGATTAATAGGATAGATTTCTTTAGGTAGATTAATAGTATTTATGTTTGGTTTGAAAAAAAAAAAAAAAGTTAATTTTTTGTAGCTAACTTTTTAATTTTAGGTTAATTTGACAGTTTTACTTTTCATAATTTAAAAGAAATTTAAAATGTAAGAGAGTAAATTTTGTCATTTAAAAAAAAAGACAAAAAAACTGAGTAAGTAAGGGAATGTCAAACGGAGCTTTAATTTTTCAATGTGAGTTTAAATTCTTACTATTGGATTTAAATCTATAAATTTTAATTTGTTTTTTCATTTGAGCAAGGGTTAGAAATTAAAATGATTTAGGTGTCATTTGATATATCTGTTTTTAACTTATTTTTTATTTTATATTTTTAAAAATAAAGAAAACAATTCAAAATATATTTGGTTATTTGGTCACTTGTATTTTCAAATTCTATTTTAGAAAAAAAATAAGTTTATATATGAAATGTAAAATGATAAAAAGTTATTTTAAGCATTTTTAATTTAAATTAAATAAATTTTAAAATATGAAAAATAAAAAATGTCAAATAAAATATTTTTTTTTTTATTTTTCATGTTTCGTAATTTTTAAAACACAAAAAATGTAAAACAGAAAATAAAAAATATAAATGTAAATCTAATGACATCTTAATTTTTTTTTTATTACCAGTGTTAAAAGTAAAATTTTTTGTTTTTCTACTTTTTCTCCATTCCTATCTTACAAGCCCACTAGTAGAACATGTGGCTTTCAAGACCCAATTGTGCGACCGATAACGTCTATATTAATAAAAGAGTACTAAAATTTTACACAATAATAACCTACTTAATTACCATATAATAGTAATTTTTATATGATCATATGTTCTCATCTTCTTTGAAAATTATGCAGGAGTAAGCTTAAACAGACCGAGATAGAGTGTGATTATTTGAAGAGATGGTTCGGATCACTGACGGAGCAAAACCGGAGGCTACAAAAGGAGGTGGAAGAGCTGAGGGCCATGAGGGTGGCGCCGCCCACCGTGATCTCCCCCCACAGTTGCGAGCCACTCCCCGCATCCACCCTGACAATGTGCCCACGCTGCGAGCGCGTGACCACCACCGCCCTCGACAAGGTCCTCACCAGAAGCACCACCACCTCTGCCACCAGCCCCACCGCCGTGCCCTCTAAAGTTCCGACCCTCATTCGTTCCCGACATCCGTCGTCCTCGGCAGCTTGTTAGTCAACTTAGCTACCCAAAATGCAACAAACCTTGTTGTCGAAAGATTAAAGAATGCTCATAGTAGAATCTACATTGCAAATTAACATATGATTAGATAATTAATTTAATCTAGTCGGCGATCTCTTTATTCCATGATTTGCTGCTGTTTTTAGCTTTGAATCTGATCTCCAACAGATATTTTTTATAGGAAAAATTTTTTCTACTGGAAAAATATACCCAGACAGTCTAACTAGAACGAGGGTATCGGCATTAGTATTGTAATAAAAGTATATTTTTATGAGTTTATTGGTTTTAAGTGATAAGTGAGCAAGTGTTTCATAATATTTTGGTCAATTATTTGGTAAAATTTTCAGATTATACCCTCGAAAACTAACCATCAGAGGAGAAAATTTTTGAAAAATAAAGTATGCTATTGTTAGTCAAGATTTCCAAACTCAAATAAGAGACTAATGGCATCCCCACTCGTCATAAATTGATTTTGAGTCAAAAACTATTTAGATCAAAAATTAGTCAAGAAAAAAAGAATGGGGTAGAAATTCAAAACTACTTCTCATGTTTAGTTTGTACGACAAATGAAAGAGAAAATGTACAGATTTTGAGAAATTAAAAAAAATTAAATTACTTGATGAATTCCTTTTATCTTATTAATATTTTTTTTTATATATTTAAACAAGAATATGTATTTAAAATTTTATGTTTCCTTCTATTTTGTGATTACATTTACTACTATATTTTTGTATTTTGTAAGGTCAAATTCTTCTTGAATATAATTGACTCTTAAGTGGATTTTGGACAAAATGTTGAAAACACTTCTTCAAGTTAATTTCACCAATAACCAGTTGATAGATAATTTAGAAGAGAATCGAGAAGTGATTTCAACACGGGGCTCCTCTGCTATTTTTTATCCTGCTATTTTACTACTGTTGTATATCTCAACCGTTAATTTTTATCTAAAGGTTAAAAATATAAACTTAATTGTAATAAATGTGTAAATAATTACAACACATGAATTAAAGGGGACAAAAAAAATATAATGAGACCCATAAAAGTATTATCGACCCTTAAATGAAAATCGGCCGTTAAGATTTAGAAAAGAAGAAAAATAACAGATAGAAAGAGCAGGAGTCGAGTCCAACATCCAGTCCATAATCTTTGTCATTTAGCAATAAATGCAAGTTCTCAACAACTGAAGTTGGGCCAATGCATTGGGTGGGCTTGGTTCACGATATAATTGATATTAGCAAGCTAAAGAATGGCTCTGGTGACTGATTTTTCTACCATGCATTTTATACGACCTAGCCCAACATCAGTTACATGGCCAACCAATTAAACCCAAACAAAAGTTTCAAACTCGGCCTATGATTTCTTTTTTTTTTTTTTTTCCCTCCTGCCAATATTATATTGAATAATGTTTTATAACCAAAATTCCTTTTTAAAAAATAAATAAAATAAGTATTTCCCTATTATATTTTATCTCTATATGTTTCCTTTTGTAAAGGCAAGGCTCTTCGATATCTTGCATACACCTCGTCCTCTGATTGGCAGATCCAGAACATTTTTCAGATTGGGCTTCAAAATGGCAGCCTCTCTTGTACTATAGCGGGCCTCCTGACTGTGACGAGGCCCAAAAGCCGAAGAACTCTTTATTTGAAAGAAGGCCCAAAAAGGGGGCCGGAGATATTACGGGCCTGAGTAGCTATGGGTTCAACTCGAATCTTACCCCATGTAGCTTTAGGCCATGCTTTGAAACTTGAAACATTGATCAGATCCGTCTTTTTTTTTTTTTTTTTTTAAATCATAAAATGAGTTCTTTAAAATATCGAACAATCCTTGGTCGATAAATATGATAACAGACACGTATAATTTGATCGGACTACGGATGTCTACTTATGAGTGGACACCTCTAAAAAGATATAATAGAAGAGTGATTAAGAGGCTGTATTAATTCATCATCAGGCGAGGATGACAAGCATCCGTAAAATGCAAGTTTGCCATTAACCAAATAAAACGGAGCACGTCAGCGGTTCTGTGTACTTGACTAATTGTCACTTAATTTGTGTAGTGCTACCTATATTAAAATAAAACTGGGGTCGATGAATATTAATGGTACATAATTATATCATATACATCCTCATTTATATTAATATTTTGTGGATATGGATGTATCTTTTATCTCGCGTACTGTCGAGTATGTAACCTTTTCTCATTTTGCTTACTAAATTATAGAGTTTACCCAAGCCATATCATAGTTAAACTCTCGAGTGTTAGGGACAATCATTCACTAAGTTAATATTGTTGATTTGACTAAGAGATTTATTCTTTCTTTATCTTTATTTGTACTTATATTAGTGCATTTCAAATTGTCGGTTCCAAAACTGAGACTTGTTTTTTTATTTTACTTGAGATGACTTATTTTAAGGCTCCCTGATATTTCCTTTGATGAATAAAATGTTACAGTTGGATAGGCTTTATTCAGTGTTTACTTATTATTTTAATATGAGAATGAACAATGACATATGATAGAGATTTGTATTGTATCATAATATCTATATTACAATTCAATTCACAGATTTGACAGTTGTATACATATAGTTTCGAGTAAGACCTATGTCTTTAAGTACGGGTGATCACTAATATATTATACAAGTTAACTCGATTAGTGATATACTTACTATTCATTAATATAATTGAATCTTGGATCATATGTTTTATTTATTTAAATTAGTTTTCATTTTTTTTATATTTTTCATTTTGGACTTTGGAGGGTGGCATATTTTGTTAGACATACCCAAAATCTACGTTCTTCCAATTGGGGCGTGGGTATTGCGTCTTTTGTTATGTGTGTGGAGATGTTTTCTGCACAGGATGAGATTGAAAGGTCAATTTCAATTTGGGATTACTTTCAGCAACTGAGGGACCGAATTAGAGAGTGTTTGGATGGTAAAATTTTTAGTAAGTTTTGGTAATTTTTTGTTAAAAATTATTAGTGATAATTTTTAATATGTTTGGTAAAAAAATTATAATTTTTGGTAACTTTGCGGAACCTTTTAGGCATTTGGTAAAATTATTACTGCAGTAGAGAAGAAAAGTGATAACTTTTAGGTGTTTGTAAGGTTTTTTACTGTAACAGAACAAAAATGGATGAAAAAGCGGGGTCTGTTGTCATATCAAATTACTGTAGCAGAGTAGAAAAATTGTAAAGATTGATAATTTATCAAATATCAAATTACTGTAATAGTGATAACTTTTAATATTTTTTTTACTAAAACTTAACCCACCAAACGTAACCTTAATTGGATGACATCATACTGGACCGAAAGGGCTCTCAAATCTCAATGTGGCATAAAGTCAAAAAAGAAGGAAAAATAAAAAAGAAGAGTTTTTGGTAGTTAATTAATTTCTAAATGAAGAATGGTATGGATAAGTACTCAAACCAAAGTTTCATACTTTTCATGGCCCTGCACATGGAGGGAGAGTTTGGCACTCATGAACTGTCCGATTGAAGAATGGGAAAAAAAAAAAAGTGACCGATTAAGGGGGGGTCCTTGTCTTTGAAGTCAACAATCCTCGATCGAACAACACTAAGAAGAAAAGTTGTGCACCCCATGGTTTGTACTGGTGCCCACGTGGAACCTACCATCTTTGTTTGGTCTCTCTTGTCAAGAATATTGTGAGTAATTGCACCCTTCCATGCACGGGAGCTGCTGCAAATATATATTTATGTACATATACATGTTGTTTTCATTTTTTATTTATTTATTATTTTTATATGTTTTTTTTTTGGTCATTTGCACTTGTGGAGATTTGATGGGTGCGATTCCTTTATCTTTTTTGAAATGAAACTTTAGAACCTGTTTGGTAACGTTTTCATTTTCTGTTTTTTTGTTTCTGTTTATAAAATTTTGTTAAATTTATTTATGTTTTTTTATTTTCAAAAAAATAAAGATGACAACAGAAAAATGAAAATAAAAATAAAAAGATAATAGAAAAATAAAAATAAAAATAAAAGTGTTTTCACTCTTTTTTTCTATTTCTATTGTAAATATTTTGACCCGTTTTTAAATATTATTCATTTTAATATAACATAATATAATATAGTTATATATTATAATATTATATTGTTATATATAATTATTATATTATATTAATTATATTACATATATATACACACACAATATATATATAACAATATAATATGACAATAATAATTTAATTACTATATAATATAATATATTAATATAATAATATATATAATATATAATGTAATTATAATGTAATATAATATAATATAGTATAACATAATATAATATAATTAAATGTTTTCTAAAAATAAAAATAATAATAATTGTAAACAAAATTATGTTTCCAAATACTGTTTCAGTTTTTATTTTAGGAAAGAAAAACGACAACAGAAAATATAAAACAGAAAACGATAACAGAAAAACAACTAAAGAAAAACGATAGTATTACTAAATGACCCCTAGATGTTTCGGTGGCACAATTTAATAGTTTCGAATTTGGAGTTAAATCCTTCTTCTGAAGCTTTTGAATATTTGATTTAGAAAACTTAATTACTAAAATTAACTTATTAATTGTTGAATTATTAAGTCCTGAACTTGAATTAAGCCTGACAAATAAAACATTTTTTTTATAGCATAGAAAATACCAAATCTAACAAAATAGGTTAAAAACCTGGTCGTTGAGAGAGGCATATTAACAAACGAACATTCTAACATTCCACCGATGTGGGATGTTTGCCCACTACACCTTCTTTGGGTCGAAACCTAGATTAGTGGAGCAGTCTAGAGAGAGTGGTATACTGAACGAGGCAGATAATATTTATTTATTTTTTGATAGCAAAAAAAACACCAAACCTAACAAATCAAGTCAAAAACTGGATAACTGAGAGAGGCATATTAACACACACACACACATCTTGACATCCCACCGACGTGGGATACCAACAAATATAATTAAGATAACTAAAAAATAAGTTAAGTCGAGCAAGATTTTGTTATGACAAATATAAGATAAATCAAATTTGATCACAACAAAATCTTACTTGACTCAACTCATTTATAAGTTTACTTTTGAATGGAATATTTAATTAGGCCTTAGTATCCACTAAATGGGCTAGACATGGAAAGTTAGGATTACCAACCAATCCTGTTTGAGAATCACAATTCCCTAACATTTTTCATAAGATTTAAAACCATTTAGGGGTGTTTGGTGCAACGAAAAATGACAAAAAATAATAAAAAACATGATTTGAGTGATATTTAGCCGCTTAGTGACAAATCACGTCTTTCAGAGAAGAATAGTGAAAGATATTGACTTTGCAGAGAAATTCGTCGAAATGGTTTTGAAATCTCTTCAAATAATATTGATAATAGATCTTATTTGATAACTTGGATGACAGTGGTCATATTAAAAAAAAAAAATTACAACTATTCTATTAATCGAACTCGAGTTATGTAATTTTTTCTAGAGTTATAATAGGTGTGAATGTGTTAAAAGTAATAGAGAATTTTAAAGTTTTTGAGATTTTATAAAATTTTTTAGCATTTTTTGGAGCGTCAAACGACCCCTTAGTTGTAATAAGATCCAATTCATTACTAACTCTTTTATTTCTTTACTTGAAGTTTCCTTTGGAGTTCGATAAAACACAAAAATTTTTATAAATCTTCATAAAATTCTAATTTTATATATGCTGCACGAGTTACAAGATTACAATTTTTGTCAATTTATATTAAATTTTTACCACTTCAAATGTAACCTTAATTATTATTCTACATTCAAAATAACAAGTTCCCATTTAAATAGAATGAATATAGAAGTTTTCTTGAGTGATTATGGAAATTAAGTTATGTTTTGAATTTGACTTAATTTGTTGAGAAAAATAAAAAAGAAATGGTATAAAAATAAAATGGAGAAAAATATATGAAATTCTTTTGTTTAGACAAAAAATTATATATTTTTGTTTAGTTATTGGTAAAAGAAAAGGGAAAAAAATATACATAATATATTAGCCAATTTCATTTCTTTCCCATTCTATTTCTTTTTTTTGTAGTTCCCCCCTAAAAAATGTAAGATCCAAACATAGGGTTAATTAAAGATGCATCTAGAGAACTTCCCTCCCCTCTGCTAATTGAAGTGTAGATTTGAAATTTCGCAAGTAATTTTGTGAACCATTTCATTAATAAACTACTTAATTGATTGATCAGTTAATCCCCATGCTTATTGATGATATCCATCACATCTATAGTGGGTTGTCCTTTGCCAATTCAATGGCTCTTATTAAAAGAAAAAGGATGGAGCCCAGTTGGGATATTTTTGACCAAAACATTGTGTTGATGTATAATTCTTGCAAGCTAATTTCACTCACTTCCAATAAAGTGAACCATGCATGGTTTCAGATTCTTGATTTATATATATAGGTCTGCATATATATATATATAGCCTTTGAAGTACATAAAAGCCTATAAAACCTATAAAAGCGCATAAAATATCAATCAAATATCAATCAAGCTCTAGGTTGAGTGTCAAATTGGTACCTTACCCTCCCAAAAAGCAAGAAGAAAACGTGAAAAAGGAATAGGTAAACCCGAGCGGAGGAGCCTGCCAAAAATGATGATCACCGTATTGACTTTGCGTTTCAATTTAGATTAGACATGTGGTGAGTTCATTACCACCAATTGAAAAAGGAAAAGGATATTCAAGGCTTGCCCACAAGTACCTCTTGTGCATGTGCAAGCTAGTTTATGCAGTAAAGCTTTATAAATGTAAAATATTTCTCCCAAAAAAAAAAGATTATTTATTTTTTTAAGAAAATATATTTTTTAAAAATATGAGTAAATGTATTGTTCGAAAAATATTTTACATCACCGATGAACCCTCCAAACCATTTCCAAGGAATTTTTCTTGATTAATATTGTCTTTGTAAAAGATTCTGTATGAGAGAGCTTGAAAGTTAATTTTACCAAACGATTCTTTTTACAAGTCTGTGAATTAATATTGCAACATGCATGCAATCATATTTTCTTTCTTTTAGGAATTAATCATATCTTTTGGCGTACGTTCGTCCAAAATGCCCGTTACGGGTCAAGGTGAGTTATATATATATATATATAAGTATTACAATTTAGACATGACCATCCATTAGGTAAGAGCATATATCACAAGCACTGTGGTGGCTTTGTATCGAATGCAGATAAATTACAAGTGATCGGTCTTTGTTGACTTTGACTGGGTGGATCGATCCATGCGTGCGTGATCACACTTCAATAAAATTAAAGAAAGAGACAGAGAAAGCAAAAGTACTTTATTCTAAAATTAATTAGACAACTTTATTGATTCTTTTGGGTTTTTCATTGGTTTCACTGGTGTCTAAAACAATTCCTATTGGTTTTCTTCTTTAGGAGCACATTCATGGGGGATATGCTTCACTACCAATTTGTATATAAATATATCCACTTTCAGTTCATATGTTAAGGACTCACCAATCTTCTCGAAATTAAAACAAAGATTAAAATTATTCTAAGTGTTAGTAAATTAAAATTTTATATCCTTAATATGTTCGATTCTTTAACCATTATCTGCCAACAATTATGTATGTATATCAATAAAATACATAGATTCTCATAATAGTTTAAGATAGAGGAAGCTTCTGAGGAGGTCATATTTGACCACAATTTGAACATTGTTGAGTTCATAAATCACTCATAGTTAAGTAATGCTCCTATGAGACAATTTAATATACATATAACAATATAAAAGATGCTAACAATAAGGTCTCATCATTCATCTTATATATATATATATAGAGAGAGAAAGAGAGAGGGAGGGAGGGAGGGAGAGAGAGAAGTAGAAAATTTTTGAAATGAGAAAGCAACAAAAATGAGCTTAATTTTGTTTACACGCGTGCAACCCTAGCTAATCATTGACGTCTAAAACTTAATCCTCATTATATGTGCTTCTAATTTTAATAGAAAATCAAGCAAATGAATTTTAGATTGAAATGGCTTATAAGAGGAAATTATAAAGTAAAGAAAAGGATAGGAGAATAAGTAAATAATGAGCAACTGCTGCACTGTCAAGCTGCAGTAGAAGGGGGAATGGACATGCAAAATGAAAGTGAAATGAATTCCCAAACAGGTTGATGTTTGCAACTTGTTGAAAACTTGCCAAATCTTTCATGCCATGCTTGGTCTGGTTTAGATATATATTTAATTACTTCACTGCAAATCCTCGTACTTAGTGACTTTGGCACACCAAGCCTCCATTTAATCAGATGGATACATATTTGAAGGGATGGGCATAATTAAGCAGTACAATACAACAAAATTTGAGTGAAGAAAATAAATAATTAATTAATTTTCTAACAACTACTATTAGTCAATATTTCCAATTTTGCCCTTAATATTGGGGGCACATCACATGTTGGTGATATGTCTATATTGCGATAATGTTTTCTACTAAAAATTCTTCTTGCATGGGTATTATATGTGCAACCTTAAATAATTAATTTAAGGCTAATAATATAATCTTGTGTTTAGAATTTTTGTAACGTGGGACAAACCCCAAATTATATATTTATATATGCGCGCGCGTGTTAAATAACTATCGGAGGGCTGTTTGTGGACCTGGCAACTAAAGTCACGGACAAAGCCAAATTTAACAAATTTTTGCATGTGAGTCTGATATAAGCTATGGACCGGGGACCAGCAGCAGTAGCTAGCTGTCTTGGCCCTCCAAACTAAATTGTGGATTAAATGACACTCGGGGATTTGTTTGAAAAGACATCAACTCCTTCTCATTTATCAAAAATTACATTAATACCTTTTTTATTTTTATTTTTATTTATTTATTTATTTATTTTTTGGGGGTGGTTGGGGGGTTGTTTCATAACAAATTTCTCATTGTAACTGTAAACTACACCAAGACTTTCTTAAGTTTTTCTCAGAAGATACCCAACTCTCTTCTAGTATTGAAAATTACATAGACACCCATTTTGTGTTTGCGTCACGGGTTCATGGTTTAGCAAGCGTGTTTTTAGAGAATTTCAGAGGGTTTTTAATGTAATTTGCTGTTACAGTAAATTTAATTTTGATCAACTCTGCTCATTCTGCTGCATTACACTCGTTACGATCAAGCTTCTATCCATTTTCCGGATTCTGTGAAATAAGTTAAGTGAAATCATTTGTCTTTTTTCCAAAGGTTAAGTATAACGAGAATGAGCCACAAGTCTAACAAATATCTTTTTAAACATAATGAGAAAATATGTTAAATTAAAAAAAAAAAAAAAACTAAAAAGTTAGTTACAAAATATAGATTCTTTCTAAAAAAAAAAAAAAAATTATAAAAGCTAACTAAGAAAATACCTTTTCTTCTCAAAGTAGGAATTAAATTTCTGCGTCAAACATTAACGAACCCCTTTAATTTCTTCTGCTTTATAGTTTCTCATGATAGTTTGTTACATGAAAATTTGCTTACAAAAGTATTCGTACTTTGTATGCGTCGAATACTATTTTTTCAAAACAACTAAGGTGCTTTTAGAACGCTGAATAACAACATAAATGTAATTTAGGTAATTTTTGTACGTTTAGCGCACAACCACCACTATAGGAAAAATGAGTTTTCTCGACCGCCTTAAGCGGTCGAGAAAAGTGAATTTTGCGGTCGCAGAAAGTCTTTCTCGACCGCCTAATACCGGTTGTTGTTGGTGAGGTGGAGAAAAATTTTATCCGACCGCCTTGAGGCGGTCGAGAAAAGTGTCATTCGCCGCAAGCAGTCAACAAAGAGCTTTTTCTCATTCGGGCGTATATGTTACTTTTCTCGACCACTTCTAGGCAATCGAGGATAATTTTTTTTTTCTTTTTTCTCCAAAACTTTGCTTAATAATCTGTACGTTCAAATAACAAAACTTCTACATTGATTAAACCTCTTTACATATTACAACAAAATTAAAATTTTTTAACACAGTTTCTAAATTTTCATAAAATATGTAACAAAATACACGTGACATTAAGGAGTTTGACTTCGAAACCTTTCGAAAGAAAACAATGTCTTTTCACCATGGGTCGACATTAAAATAAATTGAGAATTCATCAGATCTGAAATTAACAAAAAAATATATTAACAAGGACTATAATGAATGAATTTAAAATTAAATTCATAAATTAACTTCAAGTGTAAATATTTAAATTAAATCAAACTTAAGTATCAACTCAAACCTATCGTGGGCCATTCTAGGCCAACTGCGACTCAAATTCAAGCGCTGTTTGTTCCCGCAATCTCTACAAGAATTATAACAAATAATTTAACAAATTGATAAGATAACTTAGTCCGGAAGAATTATAACAAATGATTTTCTCAAAAGTTATGGGGATTTGTAAGGAGTTTATAATTAATCTCGTAATTTGAGGCTCGTAGAGATATTTGAAATTTTCAGAATTTATATATATTTTCATAGATTGTTGACAATTTTTTGACATTTATAGTCTTAATAGATATTTTCCGAGTCATGAAAAAAATAAATAATAAATTAAGCATATTTAGTACAACCAAACTAGTCATTCAACAATTAACTATTTATTTGATTTTTCAGTCAAATAATTTAGCAATTAACAATTAACAAATAAGAAATTAACAATTAACGATTAACAAGAATGGATTTGATTTTTCATTCAAT
>JAVXUM010000029.1:2220903-2232929 GCA_035590655.1 Pouteria glomerata
TTCATAGGCTCCCTGTGGAGATGACCTTGGTTCTTACCAAGTAAAACTGCAACTACCCTCTTACACTTGGGAGGTAAAAACCTGAACACATTTTGGGGTCAGTCAGCTGACCTCACACCTGAGGGACCCAGATCTTTTTGTCTTTATCAGTCTCCCATGACTGGAATTTTTATCTACTTTTACAAATGAAAAAGTACTTCTCTTTCCACCCTTAATGGGACGTTAGCATATGGGTGACAAAGTTAAACTTGGGTTTCCTCTTTGAAAAATATCACTAGACCAATCCTCTCTCCATGACCTTATAGAAATGGAAAAACTCGATGGCTAAAAATTCATGCCTAGCAACAGCTTCTCAGAACACTACGCTACCCTATAAATTTTGCCAACTATTCTATCAAATTTGTCCTGGGGCCAGATTGAGGCAACATAACACTTTCCAAATGGATTTTAGTAGAGGAAACCAAAAACCGCCAATCAGAGCATCTTCATAGATAGCAATCTAACCACTTCTCAGTGAGCAAGCAGAGTCTGTAAGTTAGGTTTGGGGGAAACTAAAAGTCGAAAGTTTTGTTCGAAATCCTTTTGGAGATAATAGTGGATCTGATGCGTTTTGCCTCGAATCCAGTATCATTATCATTAGCAACGGTAATGTGGGAACGTTAGTTCTAGCACTAGGTTTAAAGGCATCAATAATAAACTTAATATTGTCTGCCCGAGGCCCACTATTGCTGGGGGTATTTGTATCCCTACAGCGGGCGAAAACATAACCATCATCATCTGACCTCTCACCATCAACAGGATTAACTTTTTTGGGATCAGCCATGATAGTAGACAAAAATGGCTATGACAAATGAAAACTGTATGATAGAAAAATCAAATCATTAAAAATAAATTTAATATATCTAGTTTTCTACAAATTTTAAGAAATTTAGGAGTCTACGGTTTTTTTCGTAAAAGTAGACAATACGAACTAGCAACTAGAGCATGAATGAAACATAGAAAAGCAAAAGAAAAAAAAAAAGAACAAGAAAAATTCAAAAATAAGCCTTATTAGTCAAAAAGAAGATGAAGTTTAGACAAAAAAAAGAGAAGCAACTTTGGTTACAGTAATGACAATGTAAGGATTTGTTCATGTAAAAGAAGGCTACTACCTCGTCCCCAGTATTTATAACAAATGAAGGTGGATGTTCAATCATTTTTTTTTCAAAATCGATTGTCACCGTCAAAGAAGGAAAAAATTGATCCAACAGCTTAAGAATGGTAAGATAGCAACTTTGGCATTATGGCTAACAAATGCCCAACACGTTGCAAAAAAATAAAAAAGGTTGCATCCTTTTAAAGTACACAAACTAAATAATAAATGCACCCATATTCCCAAGCATAGCCTAACAATTAGATTTCTTTTGATCCACTTAGGTGATTGGGGGACTCGAGGGCATCTGATAGGGTAACCTCGATCGAGGTAGCTTTTAGATTCCCTTCGAGCCGTTTAAGTGGCTGGAGGGATTAAGGGCATTTGATAGGGTAGCCTTTGACCGAGCATGTACACCCGGATGATACCTGCTCAGTCAAGTGATTTGAATTGATTGACCAATATGAGCGTTGGTTAGGTCTGAGCGACCGTTGCATTTAAAATAAAATAGCTCACATCATAGTCATGTATATAACCATTTCTTGACATATTTCGTAGTACGCACTTGTAAAAGTATTGTTGCCCCTTAACAATTTTGATAACTAATTAAGAAAATCGATCTTAAGATTTATAATATAAGTGGCATAATCTAATTAGATAGAAATGTATAAAAGTGTGTGGCTCATGTATATCTTATTCAAGTAGGTTCTACTTCTTTATATATATCAATTTCTCGTAATATTCAGGTACACACAACACTTGTTTTACTAAAATTTTAATTAAATTATTTTCTTAACTCTCTTATTAACTTAAGTATTAGAAATTCTTTAATAAGTACCACACTAGTGTTCTAAATATCTTTTTAGATTCGGATTGGATTTTCAGAAAATACGAAATTACTGATTCATCATTATTTTATTAGTCTCTAGTTTTGCTTTTTAAATAAATGGCAAAAATAAAATATAAAAAAATAATTAAAAAAAATGAAAGTGAATTAGAAGGTTTAAAAAGCAAAACATAAATGGAACGGAGATCTTTTTAACCATGTTGGGCCCAAAATTTTTATGATAAGTGGGCCTAAACCCATAATTATAACTTTTGATAGATCGTGTTAATGATTGCTACCCAATCAAACGGTCAGAAAATACATCGTCTGTCCCAAATCCTAATTGTATGAAGATCTAACGGATGAAAATGAGACTTGGATATGGAGAAAGACAAAAAGAGGAACGCTGACCATGATGATTGATGGACCCTCGTAAGCATCTGATCACAAAAATAAATGCACTACAGATGGTTGTTACGTGTTGCGGCCTTACGGGGAACTCGAAACAAGCTCTCTCTCTCTCTCTCTCTCTCTCATCTTCAAAGCAAGTACTCTCTCTCTTTCTCTGGGAATGCTTTTTGGAGTGTCCGCTACTTCACGGTTGCTTTTGATTCCTTGCTAAACTGGTTCAAATTTGCTCTTAATCTGGAATATATATTTCTCCCTTCCTGTATATGTCGATGATGTATATATAAAAATGTCAATGTTGTGAAGTAGATGATTTAATGGATTTGTTGAAGTGCTAATCGCTTGGATTGGAATGTTTGTGCTTTCTTTGTGTGATAATTGTTTTGGTGGCGGTTTCTGTGTATGATTTTGTAGTATGGGTGGTTAATGAAGTAGAAATGTTGATTTGATGCAGATAATTTTGGAATGCGCAATTGATGCTTGGTTTTTCTGGTCATGGCTGGTGAAATCCAAGAACCTTTCAGCCTTAATTTTCAGGTATTTTATGCAAATCATGGATCTTAACTGTGATGTGATTTTGAAGTTGATAAAACGATTTGATTTTTATTTTATTTTTTTCAACCGGCAATCAACGTTTGTTTTTTCTCTCTCAAAATTTCATTGATGGGGATCAAACTACTCCTAAATTTTTGTTTCGCAGCCAAAATATACCTTTCGTTTTTGGACTTGCCTATAGCCGTGGATCTATATAATTACTAGCCATTTAATGGAACTAAATAACTGCAGCAACCAATTTATTTTTGTTGCTTTTAACTTTGTTTTTTTTTTTTTGCCCTTTTCTGTTAAAACTTCTAAAATCTATGAATATATGTAAGTGTTTGTGTGATGCCGGATATATGTTTCATTATTGTTCTTAAGTAGCACTTCCTCTGAAGTTGACAGTTTTGTTTGTGTTACAAAAGCATATCGTTATTGGATGGAATTGTGTTTCACTGTTTGAAGCATTGAGCTCTTGTTTGGGAGTATAGTAACTTGAATGCTAGATTTTCTGTAACTGTTCCCCATGAATATGGATACACCCATCAATCCATGTAAATCAGATTTACTCATTTTTTTGTGGCTAGCTCGGGTGTTTGAAGTTTTATGGTAATAATTTTCTTATTGTTTGCAATCAGAACAGTGATCTTTTTCCATTATGTGTGAAAAGATCCAAGATATAGTTTTGTTAAATATAATCAGTGCAGATATGTCCTTTAGATTCTTCGCAGAAGCTTTATGCTCAATTGGAGAGGCATATTTTAGGATCTGTCAAGTTGTCAATATAACGAATTTGAGTCAAGAAAATCATTCTTTACTAGAAAAAAAAAAATTATAACATAGTTTACTTCTGCAATTAATCATAGTTATTGCTTGTGTTGTTGTGCATTGTTTTTTCATAAGAGTGAATCTGGCATTTTAATAAACAAAATTTGACTGTTCTTCCAATGTTAGTGACCTTCTTGTGGTCTAATTGCCTGCTTAACAAAGCTCCCTTAGATTGTGCAGGCAGATTCTATACACTCCGGATCAATCTCATTCGGAAGGTTTGAAGCTGAATCATTATCTTGGGAGAGGAGATCATCCTTTTCTCACAACAGGTACCTTGAAGAGGTGGAGAAATACTCAAAACCTGGTTCAGTTACTGAGAAGAAGGCTTATTTTGAAGCTCATTTCAAAAGGAGGGCCAGTTTGGGCCAAAGTTCATTTGAGTGCCAAAGTGGTATTGAATACGAAACTAGTGAAAATGACACCTCGGAGAACATGGGTTACAGAGAAGAATTTGAGCATGTTAATGATAAAAGGAAGGGCCTTCTGAACCAAAGTTCATCAGAGTGCCAAAATGGTATAGAATACCATGCCAGTGAAAATGACACCTTAGAGAATATGGGTTACAGAGAAGAATTTGAGCACATTAATGAAGGTGGTCATTCTGTACAATTTCATGAGAGATTTGATGGTTTAGAATATGATGGAGACAGTGAAGTGATGGAATATGAAAGATATGACATGGCAACTTCATATGTTGAGCGTCGAGGTGAAGCTGCTCTTGATGATTCCGATATTGCTGTTCAAACTTTTCCTGAACATATCAACCCTGAGGATACACACAAAACTAGAATTGAAAGCTTACCTGTAATCGATGCTGGACTAGGAGAACTGATAGAGAACCTTAACAGAGGAGCAGTAAATGTGGATTGGACATGCGAAGCAGTGCATCCATCCACTAATAGTCACTCCACTAGAAAAGATAATGAAGCTTGTGTGGAACACCGAAAAGATTCTTGCCCCGAGGTTTGTGTTTTTAGCATGTTATTTTTTTTGTGTGTTTTTAAGGTATTCACTTTTCTTTCTGTACCAGTTGGTCAAAAACTACAGCCCGCCTGTAAATTTTATAAGACAATATTGCAGCGAAGCAGAGGTTATGTCCGAACAACAGCTTTGAGTCTCATTTTGTTGTACCGCTTTGGGTTGTTGTTATTATTATTATTGTGTGTGCATGTGGCTGAGCAAATTAGAATTTGCACTATTTTACTTCAGTACTCCTGTGGCTTACACTGTATGATCTCCTGACTATATAGGTTGGGCCCAAATTGGACAGCAAACTTATAACACCCAAATTGCAATCTCTTGTCAATGTTACTGGGGCTTGGAGAAATATTTCTATTGAACCATCTAACAAATCTGCAAAGAAACCTATTACATCAGAAAGAGACGGCTCACAAAGAACAAGGACAGAAAAACAGTCATCAAAGGTAGCCACTCCAATCTCACATTCGGTACGCAGAACTGTAAAACCAGAGGCAAGTATTTATTTATGATACAGCAGTACCTTTGACTAAATTTAACTAACGGTTAAGAGTGCATGGACATTGCCCGTACACCAGATGACAATATTAACTTGCCGACACTTTTTTATTAATGTTCTTTTACTTATATTTAAAGTAACACTGTGTTTTAGAATATTGTGAATTTGTTCTTTCCTCATTTAGTGGCTGGATTTTTTGCAGGGTTCTAGAATTTCAACATCAAAAATAATTCATACTAACAGAAGGTATTTATTTTTTTGCAATTTCTGCATCTTCCTTGTGCATGGTGCTAAAAAATGCTTTTCTCATAGCAGTGAAAAGGAATTAAATACCAAAAGGGTCGTTGAACTTAAGCTTTCTGCGTCAGAGAAGGCTGTTCCTGAAGCACGTCAAATTGCAATCAGGTTTATGAGCAACATTATATGTAATGTGTTCATTATTTAGATATTTTGACCTTCTGTGGTCTGAAAGTCACTGTCATGCAGATCCAAGCAGGCTGGGAATTTAAGTAAACCTGGCGTGAAACAGAGCCCTGCAGTATTCAGTTTCAAAGTCGATGAACGAGCAGAAAGGAGGAAAGAGGCAAGGGCACATGCTATTTTGTTAGATCTTTTTAGTTTTTAATAAGGGAAAGGAAAACAGATTTATGGACTATTCATTATCTTCCTCTTCTATTTCAGTTTTACATGAAGTTGGAGGAAAAAATGCATGCAAAGGAAGCTGAGATGAATCAAATTGAAGCAAAAAAACTGGTAATATAAACTTGTCCAATTAATAATTTTT
Organism: Pouteria glomerata; assembly: GCA_035590655.1. Lineage (NCBI taxonomy): Eukaryota > Viridiplantae > Streptophyta > Magnoliopsida > Ericales > Sapotaceae > Pouteria > Pouteria glomerata. Next base: position 2,226,899 of record JAVXUM010000029.1, read on the forward strand.
TTAGTATTACTATGATTAAATCAGATTCTTTGAACTTCTTCTGAGTAGATTCATATTCCATGTCAAATTGATGAGACACCATATCTGGATTCTTTATTCTCATAATGGGAGCTTTTCTTTGATTTCTCTGTTAAATAGAGCTAGTAAATTTACCCAGTGATACAATCAAACTATGGTCAGTTATTGATCGGGACTTAATTCGTATTGAATGAAATTGCACCATTTTTTACTCTTTATACTTCAAGACAACATATATCACTCACTGCATTATAGCAAAAAGGATAATCTGAAGATGTTTAGCCGGGCAGTTACTGATCTGCAGGAGAAGACAGAATCTGAGATCAAACAATTCCGAAGAAGTCTCAACTTCAAAGCCACGCCTATGCCTTCTTTTTATATTGAATCTGTAAAGCGTGGTTCAGATAAAAACAAGGTTTGTAGACCATTCTTTTAAGCATGTTGTCTTCTCATTCCTAAAGAAAGTGAAAAATTAATATTCTGTGTTCCATTTGTTCAATTGAAAGTTAGTATTTACAAAAATATTACAGTTTGTCTTCATTACACATCCATTTAACTTTTTTTTTTTTTTATAAGAGGTAAAAACAAGCCCATTTAACTCGATTACATTTTTAACACAAACATGAGTAAATTCGAAATATATTCTTTGTATTGGACCATCTATGCATATCAGTGTATATGAAGGCATATCTTTAGTTAAAAAAGATTCTCTAGTTAATTAGATTTTGGTTTCGTCTCCTCTTTTGCGGATTTGCTTACTAATAAATTGTTTAATTGCCATTACACTGGATCAGGATGCTTGATCCTTACTGCATCAAGTTTTATTGAAAACATATCTAAGTCCTATGTAATATATCTTCTATATACTATTATGGAAGATGACACTAGGGCCATTGGTGAAGCTTCAAAATTGGTGAAGCCTCAATTTTGGCGAGGCTTTTTCAGTTTCTCATAATACCAGATGTTATCAGTTATGTGATTTAATATCAACTTGACTTCTGCTACCATATTATCTATTCGCATTTATAGAGAAAAGAGGGGGGTGTTATTCTATCTGCTTGCCCCATTTCGTTCTGATTTTAGGATCGTCTGAAGTTAGCCGTCCATTGCCTTACCTTCGACATAAAATAATATGTTAGAATGATAGCCGGCATCTCACTCAAAGCATAAACTGTCAGGAAGGGGAACGACGTTATCATTTATATAAATTTGTTCCCTCCCTACCTACTTGCCCCGTTTTCCTCTGATTTTAGGATTTGTCTGAAGTTGGCAGTCCATTTCCACGCCTTCAACATAAAACAATATGTTAGAATGATAACCACCATCTTGCTAAAAGCTTAAATTGTTAGGAAGGACTAGCTCCATTTATATAGGTTTAATTTCTCCCAATGCATCTCCTTACATGTGATAGAATTGACTTTTTTGAATGACCAAACACGGGGAACTATTGATATATTTTGGGTGGATGTGAGGTTTGAATCCAAAATCTTTGTCTGCTTTGACACCATTCTAATATTAGCCGCAATCTCGCTAAAAGCTTGAGTTGCTAGGGAGGGGGAAATTTTTATCATTTTTATTTTGACTTTATTTTATCTCAAGAGAATAAATATGGAATGAGAAAAGCAAAGCAATATCTTATTTCATAATTTTTCTCTGTTCTTATTCCAGGCTGTATCAAGTAACAACGGATCATGGAAACTACAAACTCAGTCACTAAGGTCAGGGTGTGGAGCCGCTGAAAGATATTCGTCTCTTCCAAAAGCTAGAAATGACCAAGTCCCCCTCAGAAGTGAACGTGTAACCACAAGTGATCCAAAACAACCTTCAGAGTCAACCAAATGCGGTCTAGCAGGGCCCTCTGAAAGTACTGAATCGTTCCGGACTCCATCAACAAACAGAGGCCATCCCCCCCAAGATGCAATGCATGGTGAGTTTGGTGGGAAGAAAAAGCACCCAAAGGAAAATAACAGAGACTTGCATAAACTACTAGTATCAGACAATACCAAGGTGACGAAGGGCCCAAGGCTCCAGGGAAAGCATAAAGTAGAAGGTAGGAGAAGCAACGATCAGACAGTGAGAAAGGGCATGAAGGGCGTAGGTGTTAGCAGTGCTTCAGGACTGTGTCATTTAGCCGTCAATGTCGCCTCTTGATTGTGCCCATTGCAGTTCTTCTTCCAACCATTATCTATTCTAAAGCTGGCAAAACGCATATATATCCAGGGGTCATAACAAGGTCAATTTATACGAGCAAACAAAAAGGTACATATTTGTATTTTAATTATGTGTTGTGGATGATAAAAAAAAAAAAAAAATTGTGTTGTGAAACTTCACATGCTACAAGCTCTACCTGCAGCATACTTGTGAAGGTATTTCTGATAACGAATCATTGCATATAACCAAATCGCTTTATCTGCACTGTATTTGCCACGGTTCACAATTTTAGTATAAGAATTGTATTTTATGCTAGTTGCATGCCAATTGAGAGAAAAATGGCAGCTGTGAGTTGAGATTTTCTTGCTACCCTTTGTACGGAACATAATTTTGGTTGCGTCGAATAATTATAGCATTCAAGGACGGGATAGTACCATGATGTATGAATTACATCAAGCATTTTGAGTATGTAAATTACACATTTACACTGCTTGTGAAGTGTTTTTCATTTTCCCCTCTTTGGTTGTTACATTCGTCATTTTAGCATGGATTAGGAAGAGGGAGTATGTATGTAATTCCAATGCAATCAGTTGGGTTTTTTCTCTGAATTTGTCCCAATGATTAACATGAGGTATACCATTTTAGACTAAAAAAGGGGAGGCTGGGATCACACATTGATGTCAGTCCCATGACATCAAGTTTCAAAACCATTGGATTTTATATCGAGCTTCAAAACCATTGGATTAAAATCTAATAGTACATGTTCATTCAAGTGTTTTTAAATTAAAAATATGTGAATGAATTTGGACCATTGAATTTAAATCCAATGGTTCAGATCTGGCGATGTCAGCTCCCCCGAGTCATTTTAGAGTAAGGCTCAGTTTGTTTTAACATGATATGTTTTCTTGAAAATTATTTTACTTATTTTTCAGAAAAACAATTTATATTGAAACACACGGAGCCTCGCCTCCGGGAAAGACATTTAGACTTCAAATTAATTTGCGTAATGTCTTAGAATTTACAGAAAGCAGGTAGAGTTGTTTACGCTTATCAAATTTTGTTATTGGAATTGATGTTCGGCGGATTATAGTTTGTCTATTATATGCCGCATTGTCTGCGTAATTAAAAGAAATTGTAGCTATTGTATCATCAAGTGTAGTTTGTATATTTATATGCTTCGTTGTCTGCATAATTAAAAAGAAATTGTAGCTAGTGTTTGATCAGTACGTCTCGTAATTGACCAGAAGTTCCGTGAAGCCCATCAATTATTAGTGGGGGCGTCTTGGGAAAAATTTTGAGCTCCAGTTTTATTTTTTTTCTACCTATTTTATTTATTGTTATTATTTAATTTAGATAATGCTCGGTAAAGAAAACTAGTTAAAAAATTCGAATAATACCGGGTTCAAGCCATTCCAACGACTACATGAAGATTTTGAAGATAAAAATAAATGTGTATATACAAGGGAACTTCAATGGGTTATTAGGCTCCAAACCTTTTTCCTTTTTCATGCGTTTGAGGTTGTGGTCTATTCGGGGTCTTTTTCGAAGAGTGTTTTGATGGTAAAAAATATACATATATGTATATATAATAAAAGTAAAAGAAAAAAAAAAAGTAATGTAGAAGTGATATGATTGAAATAAATTGATAATTTTTTTATGTAATTTTTAATAAATTTTAATTTTTTTAATACACCAAACAGTCCTTTTTTTTTTTTTTATTACTTATTTAAGTGTGGCCTACGTTACCAAAAAGGGTAGCAATTGCTGGCTGTTTTGACTCTTTGGGCACTGGGCCGCGTTTCTCGAATACAGCGAGTGACTATTCCAACACCTCCAATTAGTATTTTCCGATAAATAAATAACGAGATCCCAATCACTTTTAAAAAATTAAAAAATAAAAATTGGTGAAGATATTCCAATACATTATCGAACATTATCCGATTGTAGGAATAATTGTTAAGGCTGCAAAGTTGAGCGGTCGTTCGTTTAAATTTAGTGTGAAAAATTTATCAAGTATAATAATAATGTAGTCCGTTAAACTTTTAAATCGAGTTTTAATTACATAGAACTTAAATAGTCTAATTATTTTATACGGACTAAAGCTTACTAAATCAAGTTTACGTTATGTTCAAATTTGACTTGTTTTTATAAGCAAATTTTTAACAAACTCAGCACAAATTAAACTCGACTTATTTAATTTGTTTATCAGCCCTAACAATTGTAGAGTAGTTGACCGACTACTCCATCCAAGGTTTAGGCTTCATTAGAGAATCATTAGTTGTTCCATTTTTCGTTTCAAAAAAAAAATAATTGGATTTTTTTTGACAATTTTTAGACATATTATTCATATTTATTTAAAATTAAAAAATAATTAAAAATAAAAAATTCATACACGGGTTAAAAAAGCTAGCTAAGTCAATTTTTTTCAATCGTATGTGATGGGTTAAAAAAGCTAGCTAAGTCAATTTTTTTCAATCGTATGTGATTTTTTTTTTTTTTAATTTAGAAGTGTTTTTTATGGTAACTTTTTGATGAATATATATATATATATATTAATTAAACTTGCTTTATTTTGGAATTATTGATTATAATAATTAAAAATTGTAGCTTTTAGGATCATATATATATATTATAAATAGCACGCCACAAAAGTCCATACATAGGATTTGTATAATCATCAACCGTGGTGATGTAAGCAAATGGTTTCAAATCAATAATTGATAAAAGTAAACAGTAGAAAGGCTTGGAATCTTCAAGAATTTGTACGAGACAATATGCAATTCCGAGAACCATCCATCACAGAATCACCCAAACAAAAGATTTGGAAATTCCAATTAATCAAGGAGGTGGATAAGGGGCAGAGGGAAGAAAGTTATCTACGTTACCAAACGAAAACGTCAGACACTTTGAGCAATCTTTGGTGATGACTTACATTCATCCCCCTTTTCTTCGGCAATACAGACGGTATTTAGCAAAACCTTTCCACTAACCATTTGAAATTCCTAACATTACTTTTGACAACATATTACAAAGTCAAAAATTATCCTAATTAAAAGAAGAAAAATAAAATAAACCCCATAAAATGGGCAAAGGCGATCAGGGCCGTTGATCCGCGAAGAGATGCAGATGATGACAGTGATGATTGATCAGTCTGATGAGGGGGCTTTCTGTAGTAGTAGGGAAACCACGGCACTACAGGGTCGGGCGGTGGAGGGGCATTGCCCGAAAAAGGCGGTGAGTCGGGTAGATACCCATTTGGTGGTGGGTTGATGAAGGCTGCAGCGGGGGGTGGTGGGTTAGAAGACCCTGTTTGTGAGGGTGGACTTATGGTGGTTGATGGCGGCGTTGGGTTGTTTCCAGTGTTGCCGGTGGGCGGCGGATAACACGGATATGGGCACTCTTGTGATGTCCCCCTTGCCGGGAAATTGAGAATTAGGGAGAGAGAGATGAAGAAGAAGGTAAAGGGGACTTGGGTGAGTACTTTTGCAGCCATGCTGATGAGAGGTTTAGGGAAGTTCAAGTGGGTATGGAAGGAGGGGGAGAGGAGAGAGAACTAAATGAGAGAAGAGAAAAACAATTTTTGAGAAGAAAAGTGGGTGAGAAAGTGAGTGCGAATTAAAGGAAATGGCCCCATTAGACAAAACTCCCTCTGAGAGTCTTTTGTCAAGACTTACGCAGAAAAGGCCAAAGGTTAGGTTAGAAAGAAGCAAGCTTTATGGTCATTTTTAGATTCCTTTGGCGATGAGATCAAAGGCACCGCCACCAGCCGTTTCTAAGAAACTTGGCCTTCATTGACTCGGAAACTCGATTGTTCAGAGTTAAAGATTTCTTTTTAGCGTTGAGTGGGGCAATTGGCCGGCCG
>JAVXUM010000029.1:2251778-2263339 GCA_035590655.1 Pouteria glomerata
GAGAGAGATACATGAGGCGGTTTGTTGGGTGAGGTCCACCTCTGCCGTAAGCGAGCTGAAAATATCTCAAGGAGCCGGGGACCGGGGTATTTCGGGAACGTTCTGGAAGTGATTTTTGCTTTCCACTTTTTGAAAACGCATGGACGCGTGGGGAGATGCGATAGCTTCGAGGTGATATTTCTAGTTTCGGAGGGTTGAGATATTTTGTTTGGAAAATTCTCGTAATTTTGAGTGCCTAGAGTTTCCATGTGACCATTTTACCCCTCGTAGCGTAACTGAATGCACAGTTGACACGTTTGTTCACTTTAGTAGCTTCACTGGCAAAACGTGGGTGAGCAAATTTTTATTATAGATTTTAATTTATACTAATAAATTTTATTTTTAAATATTTTAATATTTAATATAATTAATATATTATTTAATAATTAAAAATTATTTTATTATCTCACCCACATTTTAAAAAAAAATTATTAGATTAATTAACGTTGGGATTGTGTTTGAAAAAAAAAACTGATAGTTTAGTTGCAAATTATTAGTTTTTAAATTTTTTTTAAAATGATTAAATTTATTATTTTATATTTTAATTTTTTAAATATTAAAAAGTAAAAAATCAAATTAATAAAAAATTAAAAAATTAACTATTAAAAGATTAATTTTTTTTCATTTTAAATGAAAAAAAATCTAACTGTTTAATAACTAGTTAATAGTTAAATTAAAAAAAAAAAAAGAACAAATTTCCAAACTCGACCAAAATTCCCAAATTGAACCACGTTCAAACCAAAGAAAAAACAGTCAATTGAAATCACGCCCAACAACAACTGATGTTAGTCCCTCCCGCTTTCCTCTTTCACGTTAACCTCATGTCATCCAAAGAAGGAAGCTCGTTAATGGATTAAATTTAAATTTGATTTGTGAGTTATTTAAAATTAAATTTAAATTCAAGTTAAAAAAAAAAAATTTTAAGATTCGTGAATAATTCGATAAAATAATATATATATTGTTAGGTAGAGTCACCAATATTTAATTTTTATAAAGAGTGAGTATTTACCAAAATAGAGATTGTTAGAATTTGTAGCATGTATTGACTCATGAGAATACATAAAAAGTTAGAGGTAACAGAGTTTAACCTATAGTACAAAATTGCCAGTTTAAGAATTTTATTCTATGTAGGTTTCTGAGTTTAGTTCTGATTGAATTTCTTTTTCCTATATATTTAGAACGTGTTGTATGACATGACTAAGTTTAAAGGTTAAGATTTTCAATAAATATGAATTAAGAGATAAGATAAAAATAAGTGATATGATTATCTAAGGTTTTTTAAGATTTTCTTATATTTCTCTTGTAATTTTTACTCTATTATTGGAGTTCCTTATAATTGAAAACTGGTTTTACCTTTCCTATGGCATAAGCAAATTGCTAAATTACGTAAATTTTATATTCTTCTATTGTGTGACTTTTTTTTTTTTTTTTTTTTTGTATTTGTCTGTGAGTTTACTAATATTATTTCTTAGGGTGTTGCTAAAAAGTGATTTAGGGTTTCCGCAACAACAATGGTACTAGAGCTAGATATTTAATATGTTTGGAGAAATCCCTTCATTTGCAAAATTTCATATCAACATGTTCAACAGAATGAGGAACTTTAGATTGTGACAAAAAAGGGTAAAGGATATGTTAGTGTAACAAGAAATGGTGAAAGCTTCAGGAATGATGAAACCAAAAAAGATAAAAGAAGCGGATTGACTTAAACTTTAGGTAAAGTAGATAGAAGACAACCCTAACCTACGTTATTCAAGGTGAAGTTACCAATGTTTAGTTTTAAAAGGAAAGAGCATTCGTGCAATGTAGAGATTATTAGGTGGAGTTACTAATGTTCAGTTTTTACAAAAAGTGCCTATTCGTCAAGTTAGAGATTGTTAGAGTTATGCCTCATGCTAACTTACATGAACACATAAAAAGGTTAGAGATTACAGGGTTTAACTCGCAGTATAGAACCGTTATCTGGAACTTCTTGTATATCAAGACTAAGTTTAAGATTTAAGATTTTTAATAGGTATGAGTTGAGAAAAAATGTAAAAACAAGTAATAGGATTATCTAAGGTTTTTTAAAATTCTCTCATATTTTTTTTTTTTTTTTGTAATTTGCTATTCTATTATTGGAGTTTCTTATAATTGAAAATCGATTTTATTTTACCCATGAACATAGACAAATTGTTAAATCATGTAAATCTTGTGTTCTTTCGTTGTATGATTTTTCTTGTTTTTGCTTGCCAATTTGCTATTATTTATCAAGGTATTGTTAGAAGGTGATTCAAAATTTTTGCAAAAACATATATTTATAATATTTTTATTAAAATGATCTAAAATATAAATTATTTTTTGACAAGTCAAATTTAGGATTACAAAAGTTTAAGCTCAAGTATTAACACTTTGAGATAAGTTTAAATAAATTAAAATTCAATTTGACTCGGTCAAATTTTATCTACATTTCTGCGCCGGCTATAGTTATAAGCCGATGTGGACCTGACTTGACCCCACTGTTGCACAATCTTAATTCTCTGGGTTCGAGTCCGTTTAACAAACAAATTTAAGGAAAAAATTACTTTTAGGCCCAACGGGATGGGGTAAAAGGAAGGGGGCAAAAGTTATGCCCTGTATTATTTTTTGAAGTGATATTTTTTGTATAGTTTGGAAGTAAAAAGTTTCCCTCGAAATTTTTTGCCCAACAAAAATTTTTGCGGAAGAATGTGTATTATTTTTGGAGAGGGTTTGAGGTATCTAAAAATAATACACCTTACCAATGATAAAATTGGTCCGTTTTACCCCCTTTACCAAGGATGAAATTAGTTTGTTTAAAATGATACAAGGGTAAAAAAGTCAATTAATAATTTTTTATATCATACATTTATTCTTTACACTATTTTTAAAAAATTATCCAAACAAAATACTATTTATTACCTCTTCTTAATACTCCATCCAAACCAACTATTTTTTAATTCACCCTTCATAAGTATCACATCAATGTGGGCCCACCCTCCATAAATAATACCCCTTGTTATTTTATACACCCTTCATAAATCATCCGTTAAAATTTTTACCGCATCCAATTGGACCCTAAGTACTAAAAGCCCCTAATCTCATAAAAAGTTAGCATTTTGTATGTTTAATAAAATATTAATTTATTTTACAAAATATGTAACTTTTAGATATATTTGAAGTGATAAAAAATAAGATAAAATGAGATAAAGTGAGATAAATTGTAAGTTTGTAATTTATGCAGTGAAATAAATTTTAAAGATTTTTAAAAATTTTTAAAAATTTTTAGAAATTTATTTTTTATTTTTTTACAAACCAAACCATGCTTTAGTGTACAAGTCAATTTTTTTAGGTTACAATGTGTTTGTTAATTACAAAAAATTGACTTACTAATTTTTAATGTATTCAATAAAAAAATTGATAAATCTTTAATTATAAATAAAAAAATTAATTTTTAAATAATTTTTTGTAATTATCAAACACAATCTTATTTATAACACGAAATTAATTGATTAAAAAGAGGATCGTAGTACGTTTCATTTGTTGACAAACGTTACAAATTTTTAAAAATTATTTTATTGTATAAATTATTATTCATAAGGTATTTTATTTTATCTTATTTGTTTTATCACTTTAAACAAACCTTTAATGAACTCAACTTTTGAGTTTGAGCATTAACAAATTGGCACTCAAAGAAAGATGGCTCTTGATTAGCCCTCGATCACCATGGTTTGTTACCCCACGACTTACTGGGGGACTAGTGGTATTTGTCAATTTATGAAGAACTACCAAGTGTTCACGAGCATGATAATAATTTTTTAAATAAATTAAATTAAATTATATTATATTATATTAATTAAAAAATATCAATAAATATAAAAAAAATATTCTAATCATTTTTTAACAGAATATGATATTATAGTAATTTAAATCAAGATTAACTCGACCCATTTTATGTTTTATTAAAACTCGAAATAAAATAATCCAAGAACTCAACTTTTGCTTGCAGGTAAAGATTTTTTATTTTGACAATGAAAAAATAAAAAACAAATTGACTAATAAATCTTTTCCTCCTAGAAATATTATTTTATTTTGACCATTGAAAATTAAAAAAAAAAAAAAAAAAAAAAGGGCCAAAGCTTTTCCTCCAAGGAATAAGAGGCATAAAATTAACCACAAAACTTGGGCTTAGCCTCAACAGTTGACATAATCTCTCTTAAAACAGGTCTGATCAGCTGCTACTTCTTCTTCTTCCTCTCCGTCGGCCTGTCATCAGCCAGAAAATCTCACAGCATCAATTTCCGGTACCCCAACCTCTACCTGGAGTCCCACGCGTGGGACCCATCAGCACAGCACTTTGTTGTAGGCTCCGCCCACCAGCGCACCATTCTTTCTGTCTCCGACGCCAGCGTCGTCGACACCCTTGTCTTCGACTCCTCCCTCCCACCCAACGCTACCATCGCCCGCGTTTTCGTCGACGACGTCCACCGATGCCTCCTCGCCGTCGTCCTGTCCCTTCCCCCTCTCCCCACATTCAACGCCCTCGCTGCCTAAGACCTCCAATCCCCGGATCGTCGCCGGCTCTTCCTCGCTCCACTCCTCGACCCCGCCTCCACCTCCGATGACGATCGACCAATTGCCAACGACGTTGCCGTCGACTTCTCCGGCGACGCCTACGTAACCAGCTCAGCCGGAAACTTCATCTGGAAAGTAACCCCCGACGGCGAGCCCTCCGTCTTCTCCAGATCTCCGGCCTTCACATCCCATCTCGTGCACCTCGACAAACTGTTCAGCTTCTGCGGCCTCAACGGCATCGTCTACATCAGCAAGGGCTACCTCCTTGTTGTCCAATCAAACACCGGAAAAATGTTCAAAGTCAACGCCGAAGACGGAACCGCACGAACTGTACTTCTGAACAAAGACTTAACGGCAGCCGATGGAATTGCCGTTAGAAGTGACGGCGTCGTGGTTGTGGTGTCTCAGCACAAAGGCGTATTTTATTAAGAGCGATAATAGTTGGTCCGAGGGTGTAGTATTTGACGAAACTGCCCTCGAGGCAGAGAGGTTCGCGACTTCGGTGGCCGTAGGAGGAGACAACAGGGTATATGTGTTATATGGGCATGTGGACGAGGGTCTTGTAGGAAATGGGGAAAGGGAGATGTTCAGTGTATCGGAGATAGAATCGGAGAAGGAAAGCAAGCAAGACTCTGTTTGGATGTATGTTTTGATTGGGCTGGGTTTGGTTTATTTTTGTTTTTGGAGATTTCAGATGCGCCACCTTGTAGAACACATTAACAAAAAAGACTTCTTGATTTTAGATTTTTTCTTAATCTTGATTTTAGATTTGCTTTTGGAAAATACGTGTTTTTTTTTTATATTTTTTAATAATATTAATAATAATGATGATTATGGAGTTTGCACTGAGATTATGTTTGTTATATGAAAAATGGAATAAAATGAAATAAAATTCTATTATTTAGTTAACACAACGATAATTGAAGGAGCACAATAACCATTTTTACTCTCGTTCTCTTGTATTGTTACACTTTTTTTTTTTTAATTGATGAAATAGAATAAATATTTTAGATAACTAATATTTATAATTTTTTATATATAAAATATTGTTTATAATTCATTTGTATAATTCAAGATGTTTCACTTTTATGTCATTTTTAAAAAATGTCATTACCATGTGGATCAAATAAAAATTAAATTTTTTAAAAAATATAAATAGAAATTTTATTTTTTTATGTTTTTAACAATGATAGAAAAAAAAAAAGTGTCGATGGACATTTCCCAATTTTTGAGAAGCCTAAATGTAAATTTGAGGAAAAAAAAATTCAACCAATGATTAAAGTGATCATTTCTTGCCTTGAATTCTAATTAACTTGAAATTTTCTTAATTAATAAAAAACATATTAAAAAATATTTTTCTCAATCATTTCAAAGTCTTAATTGTGCACTGGGTCTAAAATGGAGTTTAGGAGTAAAATTGTAATTTTATGCTAAGTTTGAATTGATCAAAAATTTGATATGTTGATAAAAATATTAAAGTTATGACTCATATTGATTCATAGTAATACATAAAAGGTTAAAAATTGAAGGGTTTAACCCGTAATATAAAATTATTAGTTTAAGAATTCTATTTCAGGCAGAATATAGTTTTGATTGAGTTTCTCGTTCTTAAATATTTGAGATGTGTTGTGCATCACTGTTAAGTTCAAGAGTTAAGCCTTTCAATAGGTATGAGTTGAGAGACAAGATAAAAATAAGTGACAGGATTGTTTAGAATTTTTCTAGATTGAGAGAAAAAGTAAGAACAAGTGACATGATTATCTATAGTTATCTAGAGTTCTTTAAGATTCTCTTGTATCTCTTGTAATTTCCTACTCTATTGTTGGAGTTTCTTATAATTAAAAATTGATTTTACTTTTTTCGTGAATATAGGCAAATTGCTGAATCACATAAATTTTGTGCTCTTCCATTGTATGTGATTTTCTTATATTCGTTTGTAAGTTTGCGATTATTCAACAAAATATTACCAAAAGATGATCCAGAATTTTCGCAATAATAATTGGTATCAGAACTAGATATTCAAGATGTCTGGGAGAATCTCTTCGTCTACAAATTTCAATGTCAGCAAGTTCAGCAGAAAGGGAAATTTCAAATTGTGAAAGAATATGGTAAGGATCTGTTGGTGTAACAAGGAATGATAAAGGAATTGGCAACGACGAAATCAGAAAAGATAGAAGAAGCCGATTAGCTTGAACTTTAGGCAAGATAAATGGAAGACAGATCCCAACCTATGTTGTTCAAGGCGGAGTTACCAATTTTCAATCTCTAATGGAGATAAGTATTTGTGAAGGTGAAAATTATTAGGTAAAGTTACCGATATTCATATTTCTAATGGGATGAATATTCGTCAAGGTGGAGATTGTTAGGAGGAATTATCAATATTTATTTTCTAAAGGAGGCAAGCATTCGCCAAAACAGAGATTGTTAGATAGAGTTACCAATATTCAGATAGAGATTGTTAGAGTTGTGGCTCATATTAACTTACGGGAACATATAAAAGGTTGAGATTGCTGGGTTTAACCCACGATACAAAACTGTTATTTTAAAAATTACATTCTAGACAAGTTTCTGAGTCCAATTCTAATTAAGTTTTTCATTCTTATATATTTGAAATATGTTGCACATTAGAACAAAGTTCAAGAGTTAAGATTTTCAATAAATATGGGTTGAGAACAAAAAAAAAAAAAAACAAGTGACAAGATTATCTAAGATTCTTTAGCGTTGAGAGAAAAGGTAAAAGTAAGTGATAAGATTATATAAGTTTCTTTAAAGTTCTCTCATATCTCTCTTGTAATTCCTTATTCTATTATTAAAGTTTTTTATAATTAAAAACTTATTTTACCTTACCCGTGGATAGAGGTAAATTATTGAACCATGTAAATCTTGTGCTCTTCCATTATATGTATGATTTTCTTATGTTCGTCTGTGAGTTTGCGATTATTTATCAAGGTGTTGTCAAGAGATAATTCAAGATTTTCACAACAACAATAAAAAACTTGTTAAAGAATATTTTTCAATTTTTTAATAAGCTTAGAATGCAAATATGAACCAAAAACTACTTGGGGGCAAAATAGTTATTTCATGCTAAGTTTCAATCTAGTCAAAATTCACTTAATTGATAAGAAATACATGTAAACTTATTTAAAAGTCATTTTTTTTAAAGTTTTTATGAACTTATTATTATTATTATTATTATTATTATTATTATGGGTGGGGGGTTGGGGGAGTTGGTTTTAATCAAAAAGTTAAAAACCATCAAGATAAAATTCATAGAAAGTACTACATACAAACAAAATCAAGTGTGACAGGCAGAGGTGTCAATGGATGAAAGAAAGGGGAGAAAGATTGCGCAGCAAAAGAAATATCCTACGAAGAAGTCAACTACACAGAATTACCAATTGTTGGATTGTAAGCATAATTAAGGGAAATTTGCTCCGACACAACTAGCTCAGCTGCTGCGCTTCTTTCAGAACCGGGAATTGGCGATGGCAGAGGCTGTGATGGTGGTGGTGTTGTCTTCCCATTCTCGGTTTTAGGCTCGGTCTTCTCCCTCAGCCTCTTGAGCTTTTCCATTGCCTTCCTCTTGTTCTCGAGCTTCTTCCCCACCCGTGCTTCGACGGGTCTGGTATTCAAAAGAGTGGTCCCGCTAAGAGACGCAGCAGCCAGATGCAGCATCGTTTCTCTTCTGGAGACATTAAAGAAAGCTTCAGGCGCTTCTTGTTCTTGCTCTTCCTTGCTTGTTACCTGCCACAAAGTGGCAAATTAATGCCACACAAGCACAATAGTAGTTTCAATGTCCGAAGCGAAATGATCTGAAATGATTAATCTGATGACAGAAAATGAAATGATCTCAAATAATTAATCTGATGACAGTAATGAAATATATTCTAATTTCCATATGGTAAGTAGTTGCTCAAAATCTAATTGCAATTAATATTGAGAAAAATGTAATGCAAGTCTAAAATTACTCCCATGATATGATTTTGCCTAAGACATCAATTTTGTAGCCAGGTGGTTCATAAAGCGATCAAGATTCCAAAACTTCTTGTACACTTTCGAGGGAAAGCATATCAAAAAATTCTAATAGGGCCAGAAATGAAAAGATCATTATCTCACAAACTACCAGCCCAAGCTTATTGTGAAAGACATCTAACACCACCAAACAATATTTGGGCATTTCAATTTTCAGCTGTAGGAATACATCCGTAGAAGCTCAGATCTCTGTGGAGTGAAACAAATACCTGTTGAAGAATAATAGAGCTGCGAAAATTTATTGGAAAGTGAATCTATGATTCCAGTAGATTGAGGCCTTAGTCATTGGACAAACTTTACTTGTAAAGTAACTTCCGGATTTCAAATTCCTAATCACAAAGCATAAGACGAATAGATAGAACAACAAGTGCGTACTGCATCTAAATTCCAAACTAGTTGTTACTTTCACATTCCATCTCCTGTCAAGGAATGAAGATGCACTTTGGACACCCAGAAACAAGATTTGACACAAAAAATAATGCATGCAAAAATTGTTTGTGTTGTAATATGGGGTTTCTTTTTGGCAGAAAATCGCTCAATCCATCTAAAACCTCTGCACATAGAGAGGAAAAACCCGTAAAACTTTGGAAATGTCTTGGCCTAGATGACATATGGTGAAGTTATAGAACTAATAATAGCATGGTTGATTGTTAAACCATTACCAATTCAGCTAAGAGAGACCCAACCTCCTGTAAAATTTTTTTCCCCTCTGACAGAACTTTGCACAGAATTCTATTTTTCTTTTTTTTTTTTGGTGAAACACTTTGCACAGAATTCCAACAACCCAAAAAGACACAGAAATTTAAAAATCGAGGTTACCTCTCATTAGAGGTTAAGGTTGTTATAGTAAATAGAACCATAGTTACAAGTTCTACCACAAGATCCTCATTTAATAGCAGACAGCAATATCAGAAATGCATTTCTTATGACAAACAAACTTTCACCAATTTAGATTGTACCTATCGAAGTAACGATGTCAAAGCTTCTAAAACATTTGGGACCAGCTGATTTTTTTTTCTTTTTTTTTTTTCGACTCAATACATTGACAAAATTGATTCTTCAAGTTTTATAAATCCTTTTTGGACTTCCACATGATTCAGCTAAACATAATGGTAAATAGGAACTAAGGTGAAACAGTACGGGACAGCTTTGAGAAACATTGGCTTTTCCTGCTTAAAGTAAGAGTGATGGAATAGTCTGGCTGAAACTTTTAATTAATCAACAGTTCATAAACTGTGTATTCAATCCATAATTATATCAAGTTAGTGAAAATATATGATCAATATCATCCCTATAACATCACTCTATATTGAAAGGTAAACCGCTGTTTGGTCCACAGAAAAATGAGTAGAGAAAAAGAAAAGGAGACTCAAAATGACACTACAGAGAAGGGGTTTATAATCATTTCAAGCTATTTCTCTCATTTTTTCCGTTCATAAAGAAGTCATACAAGGGGGGAGCCAAGAGGGGGGCAAGAAGAGGCACATGCTTTCTGAACCCCTGAAATTGGAAATTCAACATGCTGGTTCATTGTTCAATATTGCTTGTTTCAAATAATACACTTCTTCGTTAGAGTACAACATAGAAAAAGCAGTTACTATTAGAGTAATATTAGCGCTATTAGGGTCAAGGTTAGATAAGTCATTTATTTTGTGTTGTCGCCCTAATATATAAAGCGGCTTTGTTTTATTTTCTTGATACGTTTTCCCTCTTTGCCTTGTCACAATAAACTTCTTCCATCTTTTCATGGATTCTCTGATTAAAGTTAACAGTTACATTGCTTATAGTTTGACCATAACTTTGCCTCCCAACCAAAATGTTGACTTCATCCTCAGTTCTATACGAGCCTAATGTTGATAACTTGTTTGGAAGGACAAGTATAATTAATTCTCAGAATGATAGACTGCAGAAAAAGATCAAAATTTTGCTTCCCTTGTCATTTTTAGAAATTGGTTTTAATGAAACTAGTTATTAGGCCGGATTTCTGTTGGGAGGGAAGAAAAAAAAAGATCATGTCGTTTATGTTCTCAATTTCTGATTTTTCCTTACTTCGGATTATTCTACTGAAAATAATGAAGATGACTGAAAACTCATATTCCAAAAAGTTTTTGTATGTAGGAAACATGTTTGAGAAAAATCCATTTCCGAAATTTGATCTAATAACACATTGATTTTTTTTTTTTTTTTTTTGAAAAAAAAAAACAATTTTCAGATTGGCATGGTGATAATACCAGGAACCACTGGACAGACGGGGGGGTATTCTACCTACCTGGGCATGTAACCCCACAATTGCAAAAGGCTGGAGCCCAAATTGGCGGTGCTATGCACAGTGCCCTGAACTCTGCTTTTACAGGTTAAATTCTAGCAGGCAAGAGCTGTTTCTGTCAATCCTTCGTTTTTTTTCAGGGACCTTTTGTTGTTAATGCCATGGAGGCTGCTGCTTTCAGGTTTGTTTTAGGTTTGCACAGGAACGTTGAAATGAGAGTGATGATGATGATCCATGTTTTTCTAAGATATGAACTTCATTGCTCAAAGTTAAATGAATCGTTTGGGGAGAGAAATCCAATAGGGAGACGTGTAATTGTGAGATAGTAGCTGGCTGTTCCTTGTACTGACTTCTGGAGATTTTACCGAGTATCAGTGTTTTCAATCGGCTTTCTTTTTGCTGAAACTATGGATATGTGGTCTATGTCAGCCGCCCCTTTTGGTAAATGAAAGCTTCGCCACGGGTCAATTTTTGATAAGAGAGGAAGAGTAGTAAAAGAAAATCAGACGTCTGGTTTCCTAATCGGTAAATGAAAAATAATTATTTTTTTTCCCCTACCAGACTCATTATCCTAGCTTTCCCTTTATCTTTCATTTTGTAATCTTTTCTTCTAGGTAACTGTCCTTTTACTCCCTATATTGAAGATGAAGGTTAT
>JAVXUM010000029.1:2263439-2273665 GCA_035590655.1 Pouteria glomerata
TTTTTTTTTTTTTTTTTTTTTGAAAAAAAAAAACCAGCGATAAAGTTATTAGATACCTAAGTTCCAAATGCCTAAAGCACGATCATATGATTACGTAACGGGAGGATGTTATTTGCCAAATGCTAATCATATGAAATCCCCGCATATCATTCAAAATGCCTATTCATGGTTAAAGTCAACATCAACGTTAGTTAAAAAAGCATAAAATAGAATATTTGCCAAAGCCATTGCAGCACAACAATAATATTAATTTGGAATTACGGATTGGAAACGGAAACATTTCACATTAATCAGTTAAGGAAAGTAAATTAGTTTTATGTTAATACCTTATAGATTTATTTCAATATTGAATTTGAGTTTTAGGGTGATGTATTTGAACATCAAAATATAAAAATAATTATTCGAACCTTCCCAGGCTAAGAAGAAAACATGCAAAGAACAATTCTCAGTCCCTTCATAAATTCCTAACACATTAGCTCCTTTTGATTTGCTGATTACCTCTTAAAAATCTTTGAAAAATTCTATAAACTTCTAAAAGTCATTTACTTTTTATCTAATTATACAAATTACGACTCATAATTTATTTCATTTTGTCCCATTTTATCTTACTTTTTTATCTCTTCAGCCCGTTATAAGATTCAATTCGCACAATAATAGCAACAGGGGGAAAAAAATTTCTAATAATTAGAAAATATTAGGATTATCTCTCATAAGGCACTTTACTTACCCGGCCAACCAGTTGTGATCATCCTACAATACAGATCAGATCAAATGGTTGATGTTGTGAGGTACTTCAAATCAATGGAAGAGAGAGATTAACATACCCAGATTAATTAGCCAATACCCACAAACACACAAACTTTTATTTCTTCAAAACACCATCGATCACGTGTGCCAAATTGAGGGGAACAAGGAAACGGAACTAGAGATCTGTAAATGAATGAAATTGGTTTGAATTTTAACCTGAAGACAGCGAAGAGGAACAAGAGCTTTCTTCGTCGTCGTCGTCGTTGGCCTATGAAGGGCCGTCGGAGTGAGAGGGCCCCACACAATCTTCGATGTTGAGAACGCCATTTCTATCACCGGCGGCGATGGCGCAAACTTTCCCGGGGAGACCAAATACTTTGCGTTCCACTTGGTGGAGTGGAGTGGAGTGGAACCAACTGCTGCTCCCTACGTATTTTGAAATGACGGCAAGTATATAGCGAAGGCCCCTGTTGAATTGGGCTAGATCTTTCTATAATTTTGGGCCATTGGGCTTATTTTTTGGTTAGCTTTTTCAAGGTTTTCCTTTCCCTCAGTTCCCACGCCCCTAAAAATAAATATATACATATATGTATAAATATATATTTCTTACTTATTTTTTCCTAATTGGAAATAGAAATACGAATTTCCATTTCAAATTCATGTAACACCCTGATTATATATAATTAAGGTAACGTTTTGAGTAATAAAAAACAAGCAAAAAAATATATATATATAGTTTAAATTGATTTTAGGTGTTTGGTATCTAATAAAATTTTTTAGAGAAAAATAATGACATTTTTGTACCATCAGAGCAAAACTATGAAAATTGTTTCTCAAATTCGTTATCACGGATTCAAAAAAATTAGTATAAAATAGTAATAATGGTACTCGTTTGAAAGCCTTCAACTCGAATAATATGATTGTCGAAAAAATTTACCTATTCGGTTAACTTTTTTTCAATTTTTTATTTTTTTAGTAAAATATTAAAATTTGTTTAGACAAGTTATGAGTACGTAATGCATATAAGGAAATAAATTTTA
Organism: Pouteria glomerata; assembly: GCA_035590655.1. Lineage (NCBI taxonomy): Eukaryota > Viridiplantae > Streptophyta > Magnoliopsida > Ericales > Sapotaceae > Pouteria > Pouteria glomerata. The sequence continues at coordinate 2,265,227 of JAVXUM010000029.1, forward strand.
AAAATTTTTAAAAATTTTTAAATATTTTCAGAGTATCTATTTTTATTTTTTTGTAAATTAAACGTTCCCTAAGCTTCTAAAATTGAACCATAGATTTCATACTAATGGTAACTCGTAGTATGCACTACCGATGCACAATTTTTTTTTAAATTATTCAAAATTGATAAAATAATTTAGAGAAAATTTAAAATTATATTTATTGTTAAATCCAACTTTAAATTATTTATTAATTATTTAATTTACATAATTATTTTTCTTGTTATATATATACATTATCAATTTTTTCAGTATTATTCTTGGGTTTACCGAGGGATAGGAACATTGGTCGAAAGTGAGAGAACTTAGAAAAAAATAATATAAAGTCTGTTTGGAGAAGTAAAAAAAATTAATAAAAAATTGATAAAAATTGTAGTTTTATAATTTGTACAGTGAGATAAAAAAAGTTAATAACCTTTAAAAATTTTTAATTTTTTTTTTAATAAATTTGAAGTTCCAAATGAAACCCAAAAGAGATTTTAAGAATTTATGAGTGAGTAAGGAAAGAAGTGAGGTAAAATTGATATATTATGAAACTTTTAGATTACGAGTGATTCTCAAATTTTAAAATTTTAATTGAAATTTTATAGTTTAATTCAAAATTTTGTAAATAAAAAAAAAATAAAATGAAGAACAAAGAAGAATGTTATGTATAATTTGGAAGTTTGAGAAAGAAATAAAGAAAACTACAATAAATTTAGTGTGTGTGTATATATATACCAGCAGCAAACCTATATTGATATTAAAATCACATGAAATCATGCTACAATATCTTTTTTTTTTTTTTTCTGAAACTCATCTAAGATAAATTGAAAATAAAGAGGAAACACAAAAAATGGGACTTCACTGTTGATTAAAGAGAAGAGAGATAATGGGTTAAGGGTCAATCGTTCCCAGTGATTCAAGAAAGAATATAATCAAAGATACTTCAAGTCCTTGTCAGCCATTTCATTGTAAGAACGTTCAAAAGATTGTGAGTCCTCTTTCCTTCCAATTATAAAATAATGATAATTCCTTTTAAAATTATGCTAGAATATTTATACAAAAAATGTAACTATTACCAGAGTAAGAATAAAAATCAAATAAAAAGAAAAGGGAGAAAAAAATAAAGAAGGCATTTGTATACCAATTAGCAAAATAAGTTGAATAAACAAAAACCAAAATAGCCTTTTACGTTAATAAGAAAACATAGAAAGAGACCTACCCACAAATGTTCAGAAAACAAACTGTTCAAAAATTCAAAAAAAGAAAAATAGAAAAATAAAAGTAGGCAATTGAGATTAACTAGAAGAATCGGATAAAGCCTATCAACTCTGACATCTGACTACTTGAGGTTTGAAGAGAAAAATAAAAAAATTTAAAACTTCAAAACCATTGCTCTTTTGATTTCTTGTTCCTATACACACAGCACGTATTATCCATATATATTAAGTTTAGATTATGATTTTCTAAATATTGGATTGGTAGAGAGTTTTTTTAAAAATTTCTTTAATATTCTTTCTTTCTTTTTTTTTTTTTTTTTTAATTGTAATCATTTCTTTATTATTGAAACTTCACAGTGAAAATATGATTATATCATACACATGAATGCGAGTATGTTGTTAAACAACGTAACTATCGTGTTGCTCTTTGATTATTTTTATTCGGTCATTTGCCTGATTTGCTTATGTACTGTTAAAGTAATCGGGATTTTGGACATCAATATATATAAAAAGCAAATGGCATTTAGATTCCTCCAAAAATATATATACAAATATATATAGAAAAGAAAAGAAAAAATCAAATATTTGAGAATTAGTGTACATATGCACATATCTATATATTTTTAGATCGATTCAGTATATTTTTTTTAAGTATATTTTTAAAATCCATTCAAATGTCATTGGAATTTGAAGTGAGTTATGACTTTCTATGTTTTGAAATATTTTATTTTTAATTTTTTTTATAGTAAAAGGAAAAGGAATAATACGTGACTTACGTTCTCTCCTTTAAATCTTTTGTTTTATATAGTTAAATATATGTGTATATGTATATTGACCCCTTATTGAATACGCGTCTAGAATTAACCCCCAAGTATAAAGGTATGTGGTGTAATTTTATCTAGTAAGTCTAGAGTCGAATTCAATAGGAATCCAAAGTTTTAGTTCTATGTTTTTCTAGGCTTTTTTTTCTAATCCTAAATTCGATAAATGCAAAATTTGTAGGATTTTCTGGAGTAAATTTTCTAACAATTTTACTATGCAACATAATTAAAGTAAATAACAAAACTAATGCTTACTAATCAAATTTCTAAAGTAACAGAGCAACTCAACAAATTATAAATTCAAATAAATTAAAATGATCTCGATTTGATGTTTAATTTTCAGGTGAAGAAAAAAATCTCTCAAATTTAAACTCTTCATATAACTACAATTCAAATTTCACGTTTCACAGGAAATAAGAATTCGAAAATATTTCATTAAAGACTTTCAAAAGAAAAGTCCACAAACTCAACTGTGTACTCATGTCAAAAGGATTACGAAATTGAAAAATATTTTAATAATTTTATTTGTGGTTTGCATTCAATTTGGTTACTTTAAAATTTTCAGAGGAAGATTTAAAGTACCCAAAAACCTTTTTCAGTGATGCAAAGAATTTGAACAAATATTTTTATTTTCGAAATTCTTTTCGTGAACTAAATTAAATCCTACAGACGGTGTATATACACATATATTTACACATTACGTACATACTTTGAGGGTTTTAATTTGTTTGATTTCTTTATCTTGTTTTGAAACACCAAACTAAGGTCTTAGAATTTCTAACGTAGCATGCTTTTACAATCCCTAAACATTCATTAATAAAAAATTGATCAAAAACCACTACGACCTAAAACTAAAATCTTCAAAAGTAAGATAAAGCGCTAAACCTTAGATTCTAAACTAACATGATCTCAACATTCATTAACATTCGATGAGAATATATATATATATATATATAAAACAAGGATCGAAATAGTAAACTAGCAACAAAGAATCAAAAACTACTACATACAAAGAAACTAGAAACTTCTGAAGCAAAAAAAAACAATAAACCCTATATTCAACTTAACAGAATAAAACAAGCAACCATCATTCATTGAAGTTCACGTATAATGAATTAATAACAACTAAAAGAAATATAAATCAAGAATGTAAAGACCCTCTAGAAGTTTCTAAAACTAAAACCCTAATACTCAATGGAACGGCCGGAAGAATCTCCCCACGACTATACACAAGATGTGTATTTATAACAAAAAAACCCTAACTATGCAGAACAAAAGTTCGTCCCAGGGGAAGCCACGGTGGTCTGGACCACCCATGGTAATTACTCTCTGTTGCTCGTTTGCTTCGTTTTCTTTGTTTTTTTGGCCATTTATCATAGAAATATCATCGTCCTCACTACATTTAAGAAAATGAACCTCATAAGTGACAAAAAAATAACAAAATATAAGATTTTTTTAGAATAATGCATAATTGTATACTAAATTATTCAGTTTGTAATTACACTCATATTATATAAAAAATAATATTTAAACTCCAAAAAAAATTTCATTCAAATGTTCTTTTAAATCCTTGAGCCATTTGGTGTGTATATTATATATATATATATAAAATGGCATTCAAACTCCCAAAATAAATATTCTTTCAAACATTAACATTACTATAAATATTATATTATATATAAAAATGCAAATAGTATTTAGACTGGAAAAAAGTCTTTACAAATTTTTAAACCATGAAGATGTTTGGTATATTTTTTAAAATCTTTTCAAATGTCCTTGAAATTTGGTGTGAGTTATGAGTTCATATGTTTTAAATAATTTTTTTTTTCTCACAGTGAATGATAGCGTAAATGACATATAGCACATCTTCTTTTTCACAAGAAGAGTATGAGAAAATTATTTTGAGTTGTTAAAAAATACAGAAATGCTGTTTTCAGAATTTTGACAATGAAAAAAGAGGACAGAGCGATCACGGGAGTTCGTTGGACAATAGTAGGAAGACCACACTCAAGAGTATCGGCCTGATAATTTTTTGAACTGCGTTTCAAAAATCTTATTTGTTTAAGATTTCATGTCATACATATTTTGAGACATATTCAAAATTTTTGGAAAAGAAAAATATATTCAGAGAAAAAGTTATTCAATAGATCTAAGTTTTCTTTCACTCTTAACAATCAACATTTCAATCTTTCTTTATGCATTAATGATCAAAAGAGTTTAGATTTGCGTATTATAAATTTAATTAGCAATAAATTTAACGTAGACTATTATGAATTTAATAATAATATTATTCTCACTGCTAATTACGGTTTGGATTGTTTCGTGAATTTGAGTAAGGAGTATTAACAATATAAAATCATGAATTTGAATCTATTGAGAAATTAAGATTTTATAAGCTATTTGTAATTTAGTGTAGAATTCGAGATTTTATTTTTTCAATTTGAGTTTTCATCGTTAAAACCCGTCTCTCCTTATTTTCTTGCCTTTGTATTATTAATTGATTATCTAAGATGCCCAAAACTATTTTTTTGACTTTGTTTCACATGTTACTCGAGAAGAGGAGAAGGGTTGTACTCGCGTGAGTGGCAATTACTCCCGAGTCCCGTGCAGTGTTCCAACAAAAGTTAGCCCCAGGAGATTTTTATTACTTGTGATGGCAAGTCATGCATTCTTCTGAAATTGTCAGAGTAACAAAAACCATGTGACAAAGATAGAATGATCCAAATCATAAGGACATATGTATAGATATATATATTTAGAATTCAGCAAGACAAAATATATTACATAGCAGCAATATTAAGATTTCATTAAGACAAAATATATATTACAGAGCAGCGGCATTTATGTCCTACAGTGCTTAGTCGTGTAAACAAAAGCATACATGCGTGCTAAATCTATATATGTTTGGATATGAGAGAGAGAGAGAGAGAGAGAGAGAGGAGACCTGCTGCTGTAAAATATTTGAGATAGTTCCTTTCTAATTTGGGGGAATAAAAATTTTCCCTTGCGCTTACGTTTAGATCAGTCAAAAAGAGCATTGAATTTCATACATTCCCATACGTGTCCATGAGCTCTCTCCTCGTTCTGGACGGAAAAGGACCGTCGAAGCATGCAGAAAGGGCATTCAAAAGGCGTTGATATCCATGCACAGCCTTGTCAACTAAGCAGTCCTTGCTTATTTTACCTCGGATTCATTGCCAGATCGACCTAACCTCAATGTGTATACACACGCATGCGTGTACATTCTGCATGCTGGCTTCTTCTTCCTTCTAGCTACTAGAATTTTTAATTATAATAATTAATGTGTCAATCACAATTTTGTGACATAAATGAAAAAATTTATTACATCATTCCAGTTGATGATTTGGTTAAACATCATTGTCCAATTAATAATCCTAAAACTCATGAATTGAGTAATCACAAGTTACCTTCAGTTCGGGAGTTCGTTTTGACACATGAGAGACGTATATACCAGCATAGAAGTGAATGAACCCAAATGGAATTTTTGTTAAACTATTAGTTAGTAGGAAAACACTATTTTGGTTCTAATAATATCAAAAAAAAAACGAAATCGGAAAGATGTGAAGATTATAAAATCGTAATTAAAATAAATTATTATAAGTTTATTATTTTTAAATAATAAAACTCGTTCTATCTAAGTAATTACTTTTTCGCATAGATTCTTAAAAAAAAAAAAGAGAACCAGAAATTATAATAAATATATATTATATTTATATAATATAATATATAAATATATATATATTTAACGAAAGGAAGATGTTAATTGGTGCTTTCATTATTAATCTAGCTATATATGTTGGTGTATGGAGTCAACGGCTTTCAATAGTTTCCAAGAATACCTAAAAGAGAACCAGAAATTAAAGAAGTATTCAAAGAATTCCAAGCAAGATTAAGAAACGTGAAATGTCTAGGCTAAATATTCGAGTCTAAATATCAAGGTTCGTCAAAGCATAAAAGAGAAAAAATAAATAAATAAAACTATATATATCAAGGTTATCAAAGGATTAAAAAAAAAAAAAAAAAGCGTAAAAGGTCTACACATATATACACAGGGTGTTTGTTTTATCAAAATTAATTAATTTTTATTAATTTTTTACATTTTTTTTAAATTAAATTTTATGATGCATCATTTTTATATCAAATTCTTATACTTTGTTACAATTTTTTTTTGTCATTCAAATATTATCTAAATATATATATATATTAAGTCTGTACCTTCCAACACTGCCTCGATTCTGGTAAAAAATATAACAAGCATGCCCTCAATGCATATGGCTATGATTTAGTGGTGAGAGTCGTACTTGTTTCTATGCTGTCATGCATACATTCCTCTAACCATGTAATTGTGGGGACTAATTAATTCTTAAACCTTCCACCGATGAAATAGTTTTGTTCACAAATTTCATGAAATATAAAGGTATGTAACATCTGTTAAAACAAAATGAATTCAAAACAAGAACACCTTCCTAAAATTAAGCCACTCGTGGTGACTTAGTACCCCCAAACCCCTATGGCATGTTGGAATATTTATCTTTCAATGTCTAAACAGCATAAGTATCACTTTATTAATAGTCAGTATTAGTTATATATTCATTACATGCAATATATTCAAGCATACATCTACTCCAGTTGTTATGAGAATTATCATAAATCTCAGCGATCGGCTATCAAGAAGGACATCCTTTTATATTTATCTATAGACAGATCGAGATTACAAACCTAAGATTTCCATTGAAATTATTTTGAGGATATATAAGAAAAACATAGTGAAGGAAACCTTGAAAGTCAACCGGGAACTCTATTCTAGCCCGCGCTAGATAACTTTTTTTTTTTTTTTTTCCTTTTTCAAACCAAAACTTCTGCATCTTTATTTTTTCACAAGTTGAAGCTGAATCAGTAATGTTTTCTATGAGTTTATACCTAATATATAAGTACATACACCCATATATACATAAAAATTTATCCTAATGAAAAAAAATAGATGTTCACATAAGATGAAAAATGAAAAGATCAAGAGAGAGAGAGAAAACAAACCAAATTGATCGATACTAATCAACGTTAAGTCTGTTAACTTGTAGTATTTAAATCAATTCTTAACTAGTTTATTTATTTATTTATTTTGTTTTCATGTAAACCATGAGATGATCAGGTCGAACAGACAATGAAGCAAAGGCTTACAGCAAAGGACTCCTCGATTGACAAGGCGAGCAAGGAGACCACTCACCCGATCGTTGCTGATTCAAATACCAACCAATTAAACCAACTTTCACCAAACCTGATGATTAACAGAGAAGATGAAGAAGACAGATCCCTTAATTAGTATTTATCAAAGAGAGTTTAATACCTGGATGGCGTCTGCCCTTAGCCCAAGCGGAAATATATATATATATATATACACACACGCAGAGAGAGAGAGAGAGAGAGAGAGAGAAGATAAGATGAAATAATTATATCCTTTAGGGCTGAAATGTGCGAGTTCAATATTATCTGCTACCTCTGGCACGTGAGAAGAGCTTTGACTCACTGGTGACAGACAGCGTTGAAATTAAACTGCTAGCTAGCTTGAACGTGTTTTCCCCTGGGTTGGCCCAACAAACAAGATAGAGATAAAATCTCTTGTCTTTTTGATAGACAAAAAAATAAAAGATGGAGGGATAATGTTGTGCCACTAAAAAAAAAATAAAAATAAAAAAATTATCAAAGAAGTAAGCGCAATATGACACACCTTGAAATACATATTTATCACTTCAAATTGATGGACTTATCCGTTAATTGTAGGGTAAATTACACATGGTTATTATACTTACTATTCCTTAATAATTAAAAATTATACTTATCTTTTATTTTAAAACATTATTAACAATGGTTCCTTCCTGTAAAATAAATTATTAAAACTTACAGAAAATATCAAAATTATCAAAGCTTTAGGTTTTTTTCTTATTTTATCCATCTTCTTCTCACATTTTGTCAACTTTTTTTACAAAAAAAAATTAAAAACCTTTTATTTTTACTTTTTTTTTGAAAACTTTGTAAAGAAAATTGACTAATACATGAGAGAGAGGAGTAAAATAAAAAAATATTTAAAATTTTTGATTAATTTAATATTTTATATTAAATTTTAATAATTGATTTAATAAAAATAAATTAATATTAATAATATTTCAAAATAAGAGAATAAATGTAATATTTAAAAATTAAATGATAAGTATAATTTTTTAAATACTGAGTGGAGATAAGTATGGTTTACTTTTAATTATTAAGCTATCATCACCTTGTGTTATAATATTTCTTTTTATACATTTTTTGACACCTAGAAAAACATTTTACTCTTTGGAGTCTAGCTTTAAAGTCGTTGATGT
>JAVXUM010000029.1:2278850-2289308 GCA_035590655.1 Pouteria glomerata
TTGAAACTGCTACCGCATTAGTTCCTTTCTATGGTATTAATTATGGTTTTAGAGTTAAACAAATCGTTAATTAACATGGTTTTACAGTAAACATCAAAAGCGCACACTTGAAAATAAAGGGTAAGCAAGCAAACCACAACCGATAGTACTATAACCGTCCAATGTGAACCTACCAGCCAAAATGTTATCATATCTACTACTGTCAAACGTTATCATATCTACTACTGTCATAGTTTCGACCTAACCCTGGAAAAATCCACGACAAAATTTCCGACAACTTGGATAAAAATTCCAATTTAGTTCTTATTTTCTTAACAAGAATAACTTATATTTACATTTTTTTTTATATATTTATCAGTTTTTTATAAAACTATTACGGTACTCTTTTCGTATTATTGCCAAGACAAATATTTAGTTTCCATATTGGTGCATATGATTTTTCTTTTTAAAATCTGAGAAATTTTATAAAAGAAAGTCAAATATTTAGTTTCCAAACGTTTTTCGGTTTCTAATCGAAATTTCTCTTCTAAGGTTTACCAAACAACTTTCGACTAATCGAAGCCTTCCATTTACAGCTGTTCAAAGGACACCGAGGGGGGGGGGGGGGCATTCCCCCGTCAGACCATTCACTACTCTGCCATCTTTCTTATGAAAAATTATTTTACCCTTTTGGAGTATATATCTATAATCACTCCTTTCATGCGTAGAAGACATGTTAAAAGGAGGAAGATTATCAAGTCCGTCCAGTAAATCAATCAACGTACCTTCTACAATCATATCAAAATTTCATCCATCTATGCCAAAAAACTGGTTTCGTGATGTCAGTCATGAATTTCTAAATAAGAAACTGGTTTCGTGATGTCAGTCATGAATTTCTAAATAAGTTTTACGTGGTCAATCAAGCCTGTTAAACTACTAATGATTTCTTCTCTCCTCCATGATATATATGTATATTTATATATGATTGTGCTGTCATACCTTCTCCTTAATTTTTTTCTACAAAGCATTTCTAGTACAAACATCGATCAGTTAGTTATTCAAATAATCTCAATCATGCCATTTTCGGACAATATTATTAATCTTACTTGGTGTCCGTATCAAATCCAATTGATTTACAAGGCTAAGAAGTTTCACCACGTTAATATATAGTCATATTTATTAATTATTTCCGACATACAAACAAATTTTGATGGACTCTAGCGCCTCGCTTTTGATCATTGCAAGATATAGCGACATCCGAAGTTGATATTTAGTGTCTATCTATATAGTTGTATGCAATTGTCTCACTGCAACTCCCCCAGTGACGTAGAAATCTTCTAAGACAAATAATAATAATAATAATCAAGAAAATTACTTGATAAGAATTCAACGCACACACGCAATAGAGGACAGAGAGACAAGGGGGACACCAACATCGATGCCGATCTCGTTTGTCGCTAATCGAAATTTACATAAGTGCTATCAAAGTATTTAAACGAATTCTGATTAGGGTTTATTTTATTTTATTTTATTTTTTATTTGGGATTCATTTCAACCAGCATGAGTTCAAGGTCGAACAGACAATGAAACAAAGGTTAAAAGCAAAGACTACTCACTTGACAAGCCTAAGCAAGGAAACCGCTCACCCGCTTCTGATCAAAACAATATGCATTATCACCTTATAACCCATCTGCAAAAACAATTAATCAAACTTTAGTCTGATATATCAATCTAAAAAAGGATTGTAAATATTTTCCAAATTTGAAAAAGAACTGATCAAGAGAAGATGAAGAAGACAAAAGCAAAGCAAAGCAAAGAAAGGTAAAATACCTGGTCCTGATCAGTGTCAGAGGCTCAATTTAACGGATGGGTTCTTCTGTTCTTTCCAAAGGTCGAAGCTGATTTTATAGATGATAAGATAAAATAAAAAAAAAATAAAAATAAAAAAAACTTCAAGTAATGTACTTCTTTTCTCGGTATCTGCTACCTCTGGCACGTGAGGGGGTTTGACTCACAGGTAACAAAGATTAAAACAACCCCGCTTGCATGTGCATCTCCCCCTTCGTAACAACCTCCACCCCCTCCACCCCAAAAGTACAAGAGAGAGAGAGAGAAAGAGAGAGAGAGAGATGAGAGGAAGCTAACGTCTGTGATTACTTAATCCACGCACACACAGAGAAATGTTATAACCACGAGTCTAACCAATTCCAGCTGTTGATGTATGTAAATTTTAGTTGAATTCTATGTAAATCAACAATTGAAATTCGTAAATTACGCCACTAAAAACGAGGGTATCATTTCTCACACACACAAAGACACACGCATATATATATAGAGAGAGAAAGAGAGAGGATGGATGAAATGAGGGTTAGTGAGTTGTAGAGTGAAGTAGAAGCAAGTAATTAAATCGTGGTGGGTTTGGAAAGGGTAATGTTAGCTGTGCTCGTGGGGTTGTGGCCGATAGATAAAATTTATGACCTCACATGACCCAAACATTCCCCATCTAACTCCTCTCCTTCACTACTCTCAGTTAATGCTTTTCTTTTCAGAATTGGCATCCCACGAGCACTCACCAAACAACGGTTTTATAAAGCAATAGTTATCGTTAAGCAATGCCGCTATACATATATATATATGTATGTATGTATGTATTACACTTTCGTTGTGTATATATTATACTTTGTTGTATGATGCTATGTTCATGTCATTAATTGTCACCGTTATCAATACACTATTAGTTAAAACCATGCCACAAACAACCAAATGTTATATATATATACGTATATAGGTAACTAATAGCGGAGTGTTGTATGAATAAGAATACATTTGATCTCTGGAAATAGTTATCTAGGCTTGTCCTCCTGTTAAACAAACCTAAAATAATTATAGGTTTTTAATTTATTTAGTTTTAAGTTTTGTTAGTAATAAATCAATCCTCTTTTTTTTTTTTTCACTAGAATGGAATATACATGTCTATCTTAGGTTGAGTTCCTTTTAGGGTTTATTTTGTGAAGCCTTGAAGATTGTATGGGCAATAATTCATGGTTTTTTTCCTTTGCTCCTTATAGGTTCGAATTAATTTGGTTCTTTGTTTAAAATAAACATATATTAAAAAAATAAGGATAAAATTTTACAACCTAACCTTGGAGCCAAGATATTTTTAGGCACTAGGGTTCAGTACTACGTGGACAAAATCTTGGCCTGGTTTTTCAATTCTTATATTAATCTGGAATTATTGCGAATGAGATTTGAGAAGTGCTATTTACAATATATTCACTATATGTGGTTTTATTTAATTATTATTTATGAAAATGTACGCCATCTCACAGATTTTTATTAATTAACATCACTTACGGTATAATACAACCGTGGTTACATTGGTTAAGAGGTTTATTAATTACCCTGCAATGCATGAGTGTGATTAATTATGGGTAAAGCAAAGAAATCAACTAGAGGCTAAGAGGTTTATTTTTGTTTTAAAATATTAAAATTAATTTAGCGAAGCATAAAAAGGAGGGTTTGGAAAGCGTTAGGGTATGTGGTCTTTGGAATTATTTTCGAGAAAGTCATGCTTTCGAAGAATAAAAGTTGGTGAACTTGTAGAATAATAACTCCTACATATTTTGAAGCCTACGGTGTTTTTTTTTTTTCATTTTTGTTTTTGTGTTATAAAATTTTGATTGTTGTGTTTTATAAAATTTTAAAGCCTATGGTGTTAAAACATTTTTGAAGTTTTTTATGTAAGACTTTTTGTTTGTAGGAACAGTGCATTAAAATTAAATGAGATGCAATTGAAAGGTATTAAAGTAGACAAGTTGATAGCATAGGCTATTTAAGCTGATGCATAAAAAGACAACAGTTACATGAGAAGAGGGAGAACGGAACTGATGCAGATCCAATACATTATTAGGAAATCGGTTGATGATATATAGGCAATATTTTGACAGGATGTATGAAAATGATTAGGGTAGCTTACACTATTTGAAAAAAGTCAATTTCTTTTATTTTTAGATGAATTTTTATTTTGAATTATTTTTCAATTTCTGTTATAAATGTAACATGTTGAAAAATTATTAAGCAAAAAAAATAAATTAAATTTTAATTAAAAAAATCACATAAAAAGAAAGGGTAACTCAAAATAAAAAAAAAAAAAAATCTAACTTTTTTTTTTTTTTTGAAAGGATTAAACTTGAAAGGAGTCTTAGAACCATTAGTTAATCAATTATTTAGCAAGGAAGAATCAGACACAATCACTAATTCCTTTAATCCCAACTAGAACCAAATCAATACACCACTTAAGGGACCATAAAATTATGCAAAATTATCATTGGATCAAGCTTAGGTAAGAAGAAAAATGATTGCATAAATAAATAAAAAACTACACATGCCAATAAAAATGGGTATAGTACTAATTTGATCTCACAATAATTAAAAACAAAAAAATAACGTTGTTGTGTGGGGTTCGGAAATGGCTTTTAGGGCTGCGATTTGGTGAAAAATACTAAAACGTGTGTATTTAAGAGTCATTTAGAAGTGTAATTTTTAATAAAATTTGACATTTTTTTATCAAAAGTTAGTAGTTAAAAATTTTTTTATATTCAGTAAAATAAATAATAATTTTAATAATTTTTAGCAACTTTGACAACTTTTAAGTATTTGATAAAATTTTTAACAATTTTTAATAATTTTGACATTTTTTGTATCTGATAAAAATTTTAATAACTTTTAAGTTGACCAAATTATTATAATTAAGTAGAAAGGTGTTAAAAATTAGTATTTTACTAAACATTCAAACAAGCAAAAATTAATCAATTTCCATTAAAATTTGAAACACTAATGCTACTTTAGTAATAATAATTGACGTGATATAAATGTTTAAATACTTATTTCTTAAGTTTGATTTTTACTAAAAGGGTATTTCGAATAATGATTTGCCGAAAAAAAGAAAGGAAAAATGAAAAAAAAATATAGGTAGGGAAAAAAAAAAGTAAGATAACATAAAATTCTTAAGTTAAGTTCTTATTTAAATTGATTACAAAATATAATTAAACTAAAAGCGTTAACTTATATATTACTTTTTTAATTAATTATTTTTAATTTCTCAAATCCCCTGCATTATTCATTCTATTTTCCATTAATGTCCAATAAGCGAATCAATTTTTTATTCTTTAACATTTTATTCTTTTTGATAAATTCTTGAATCAAACACTATTTAAATGTTCAATCCTTGTAGGCGCAAGGAAATGCAACCATAATTGACAGCAACGGTACAATGGCAACTAAAATTGGTTGTTTTGAATTAACTACTAATTATTATATTTGGTGACCTAATATATTGGATAGACAATTAATTATTTGAAAAAGAACTCTACCTCTGTTACAAAATAACTCATTTGATGAGACATTGTGTATGTGTTGAGAGGAGCTGCTGTGCATATCACACGCGGCAAAGAAGAGCTCTGGCCCATGCTTTTGACACAAATTATAGCTAATATATATATATATATAGTAGTTCTCCCACAATAATATATTTGTATATACACACAACTGGAATGTACCTATCGGATCAAAGGCATTGGTTACGTTGTTGATAAAAATGATGTCCTATTATTTAAATGGATATAAAGATTTGCTAGCGAAAAGGAAGCTTATTTGGGCACGTCCACCGTTTGGGAATCTGGTGCGTTGCTTTGGATGGATCTAGATGGTGAAGGATTTCTCGTTCATTGAATTGATATTATGGGTATATTCATACTGTGGGTACCAAGGTGTGAACTCTAGATATGTTTGCTGTGGCTGAATTGGGTGCTTTTATTCATGGTATGTTTTCCACCTTCTAGGTTACATTGGTTTTGAGGTTGTTCGATTCATTATTTCACTTAGCATTTATTCATGGTACGTTTTTCACCTTCTAAGTTACATTGGTTTTGAGGTTGTTCGATTCATTATTTCACTTAGGTTGCATTGTCTCTCTCTTTTGTCTACCCTTTTGTAAAATTTATTTTCTCCATTACCTACATTTTTCCTCGTATCCATTCATCGCCATTTTTCCTCATAAATTAGCAGTTGCTCAGGTTATGGTTGCAATAAGTATGCCTACGTAGTGAGTGGTTGAAACTTTATTTCAAAACCTTACTGAGTTTGAAAAAACATTCATACATAACTCGCTTATTGAATTTTTCAGTGAATTTAAGTAATTTAATTATTTGATAAAGATTTAAATTCATTGAGCATAGTTTGAAATTAAATAATCTTTTTTAAATTGACCTAATCTTATAATAATTTAATTTTAGATGAATTTTTAATGGGCCGAATACAGTCCAAGCTCGAACTATTTAGCTCATTTTGTATCCCTAAATCAAGTAGCTAGTTATTGAATGGAAGTAGTTAAATAATGGGACTATTTGGTTTGTAAAAAATAAAAAAAAATTTAAAAATCTCTTAAGATCTCTAAAATTCTTTAAAAACTTTTAAAATTATTAATTCAAAACTTATCTCACTTTATCTTATTTTTTATTACTCCAAATACACCCAACAACGAGTTAAAATGATAATTGTAGTATTTAAAATTGTTTGGTGACTTTAAAAAATAAAATAAAAAAGACACGACAAAAGTCATTCTTCTTTGTATATTATCAAGAGGTTGAAGCAAGCAATACAAATGTCTTCGACATCACTTCGTCTTGGATCATCCGCCACCAGAGTTTTTCATTAATTTGTCCTCTTTTTCTTTACGTAATTCTTTTTCTCTTCTATTCCTATTTGTCTCTCCTCTGTCCAATCAAATCAAATCAAGTACACTAATATAAACAGGTTAAATATACAATAATAAATAAAAAATAATAAAATTTGAATTTAAAATTTCCTCAAACTAAAATTTTGATATCATGTTAAGTCAATAGTTATTTTAAAAATTTAAATTATTAAAAAATAAACCCGATAATTTATATCAAATTGTTTCAATATCCTCTTTTAGGAATTACTGAGAAGTCATTAGTGAAAAAAATTGATTACTTGAAAAATTAGAAAATAAATAAATAAATAACTAGCGGGTGTTAAATGAATAATTTTACAAATAAAATTATGGCAGGATTTCACATAAAAGGCGGAGTGTTCTCCCAAATATATATACATAGCAAATATATATATATATATTTGGAATTAAAAAGCATTTATATATATATATATATTTGGAATTAAAAAGCATTTATGCCAATTGTTTAGGGGTTGGTGGCCTATAGTTTGGAGAGGTTTGGTGGAGTCAATTATATATCCACCACTAACGGTGGTTGCAAATGAATTCAGGAATGGGAGAAGTACATAGTCCCTCTAATTATAGGTAATACTAAATTAATTAATTATTTCGCTTTTGACTTATTTTCAAATGATGGGTCCTATTAAAATAAATTGACCGTAGCTAGCTATACACGTCATCTATGAGCGATGGTTCATAAATTATTTAGCATAAAGAGTGAAAAAAAAAAAACAAAAATAATAATAAAGTTGGCTCAAAGCCTAATGCATCCGAACTCAATTGGAACGCTAGATATTTAGTCCTTGGTGTTTATAATTACAGCAATGACACACAAATAAATTATATAATATTTTCCTTTTAAATTGATGCATCAGTTTCAACAACATTACATCAATCGTTGGGGGGCATTAATCACGAAATTGACACATAGAATTATTGAACTTTTTGTACAGTCATTATTCTGAACCGTCAATTATATGACAGAAACTTATGGCTACGAGGCTTGGCACTTGAATGCAGTTTATTTTTTCTGAATTCTCAACGGACAAGAACTGCTACATATATTAATTAACGCCTAAAAAATATTTAATTACTAGTTAATCAGGACTAACAATTTCACTTGATGCATATCTGTATTATTTTTCGTAATATTTACATATTAATTTGTATAGCCTAATGTGTGGTCATCGATCGACTTATTGCAAACTTCCACCTTTCTTAAAACAGTCATTAAACTTATGCAAGTAGGCAGCAAGACACTGAGAAATGGACAGCAACCAAACGATTAATTCAAGAACATGCATCGGCTCATCAGGTGTTGAAGGGATGGTTCCAATCTCTCTCCCATGTTTTGACTCCTCAGTGGAAGGGCTACCGGTCTATCGCCCACACAAGTTCAAAGCTATGCATTGTCACTATATGTCATGCTATATACATATATATATATAATTTTTTTTTTTTACTTTTTGTAAATTCTCTCTCCATATTTTATTTTTCTATTTCAGAAAAGTTGAAAAAGAAAATTACTTCGCGATTGTGAGAGCATAATTATGAAAGTTGAGGAATATTTATAAAATTTCAGGTGGCATTTGGTTTGATTTTTTATTTTTTATTTTTTATTTTTTATTTTATATGTTTTATGTTCTAAAAATTTCAAAACATGTAAATGAAAAATATTATATTTTCTTTATTTTGAGTTAAAAATACTCAAAATGATTTTTTTTTTATTTTTCATTTTGTGTGTAAACTCATTTTTTATTTTCTAAAACAAAATCTGAAAACAAAAGTGACCAAATGAGTTTCAAACTATTTTTCTTGTTTTTAAAAGTTTAAAATAAAAAATGAATTCAAAACAGAAAATAAAAAATAAAAATAAAAAATAAAAAAATAAATCAAATGAAACCTAATTTACTGACGCAACTTAAAAAATTGTGAGACATCAAAAGTGTTCTATCTTTACATATATTAGTATAGATGTATATTCTATGTGTGTATGCATCATTTTATACATGCACATGTTTCAACTGTAACAATTATCATATTAAATCTCCCGTCCTTTGTTTCACAAATGTTTGTTGGTGGCTTTTGCTATGACTCATATCTAGGATTTATAAACGAACTATTGATAAATACGTTATTAGGGTTTTTAAAGACTTTGTTCTTGTATTTAATCAAAATATAATACTCTAGATGATCGACGTATATAACACAAAACCCTATTAATGTTGGACGAGTTGATTCGCTGCAATATTTAGCTAAAAGGATCCATTGAAAGATGCTTACCTGCTGCAATGAAAAACTGAGAAGTACCATTCTAACGGCAGGACTACTGCACCAGCATATGATTTGCTGCACTGAATCATTCGTAACAGCAACTTAATTTAGGGTTAATTATTTTTGAAGCAGTGCTACAGTTACCGCACGGGATCCCGCTCTCACATTATTTTTTTTTTCATGTGAGGCCCACGGTTGACACATGGACAAGACAGATGCAAGAATAACGAGCGAGCTGCAAAAAATTTTTGTTATTTTTGTGCCCTTGTATTAAATGTAAAAATAACTAGCACTCCTTACTTCTAAAATTAATTTACATTTATATCCCAAGTGAGCCAGAAGTGTTAAATTTTGAAGTAGAAAAACAAAAATATTCATTGAAAGTTAAATTAAATCAAGAGTTGTAAATATTAAAAATAGGAAATACATATGTACAAAAGTATATTTTTTAAAGTACTCAGAGCCAAAATCGTTTTTTTTTATGGTTTTTTATGGAATTCTTATCACTTCCACATCAATTTGAAATGCAAGCAACGTAAAGATAAATGTTTTAAATTTGGAAGGACATTAATAATTTTGAGTATCAAAGCAATTACCCTAGTTTATGTGAAAAAATATTTAATAAAAAATGAAATTAATTTAATATTCCAACCATGAATGAGACAACTACTAGATTTTTTTATTTTTTGCTTTTTTGTCCTCGTTATCAAAGACAGACTCATAATCTATAATTAGTTGAATAAAGTTATATTTTAAAGTAAATAGATATAAAGCTAAAAAATAAATAGTGCATGTAAAAACTTAATAATAGTAAAATAAAACTAAAACTTACAAATAAATGAAAGCAAAATAAATAAAATCTGCCCGTAAGTTTTTGAATCAATGAATACAACGTTTACTTGGTCCGCCCTCAGATGCTCAATACCATATTGTTTACAATTATTTCAAATATTTGGAACATCCTTGCATTTTGAATATTGTTTAATTTGTGTCCCACAAAATTTGGAGGACCTGTGCATCTGCATTTTTATAGCCAACTGTTGGTAAAGCGATTGGAGGAGTCAAATCTACACACCCACCTCTTATCCCGTAGACAACATGCTTAATTTAGGTTTTTTTTTTTTTTTTTTTTTTTTTATAATTCAAGGTGTCCGGGTCAACTTACGCACAAATCGACTAATTACTGAGACTCTAAATTTAACGACCGGATAAACCCTCAGTGGCTCTGAGGAAACACGAACTAGTGATTACTAAAAAGTAAACTCAAGATTTTATCAATTGAACTACCCTCAGGGTTAATTTAGTTATTGTTACATGTGCAGTTCTCGTCCAATACTGATATGGTAAGTAGGAAAGTCTAATTAAGCTGCGTTTGGAGGTCAAGTGATACCAAAAAAATACCAAAAGTTGCCACTTCTACAGTAATTGAGTGTTTGCCAAACTCACAATTT
>JAVXUM010000029.1:2352649-2365528 GCA_035590655.1 Pouteria glomerata
GTAAGATTTTTACCTCTTAAAAAATGGCCCATGTGACTAATTCTAGTTGATG
Source organism: Pouteria glomerata (assembly GCA_035590655.1). Lineage (NCBI taxonomy): Eukaryota > Viridiplantae > Streptophyta > Magnoliopsida > Ericales > Sapotaceae > Pouteria > Pouteria glomerata. The sequence continues at coordinate 2,352,702 of JAVXUM010000029.1, forward strand.
AAAATTCCAAAACAAAAGTTTCACAAAAAGGGTTCAAGTTATAACAAATTAGAAGAATAGAGCCAATCCCCTCCTGATATAACATTCGATGGTACAAAAATAATTTACCTAGAAAAAAAATCTATCCCAACACAGCAAAGCATTCAAGGTTGAGGTTTGATCTCTTGCTGGGTAGCTATCAACCTGGCCCTGTACAAATCTCTCACATTTGGAAGGGATCGAATCCACGAATGTGCACCCTCACCTGGACCTCTTGTTTGATATAGTGCGAAGCCCTATAGGTGTTCATAGGGTTTAGAGTCCAATTCCCACTGGGAAGTTAAATAGCTCTCATCAAAAATATAAAACAAAGCACCAATCAATTTACTTTTTATTTATTTATTTACTTTAGCAATACACAATCAACAAACCACCCAATTCCAAGCTCGGAGAAACCAGCGGTCATGGCAGCAGACAACCAAATATGCAGACACAAAGTAGTGATCGGTACTAAGAGTCAAATTTGTGTTGTTTTCTGAAGTATGTTAACCCAATATGTGCACAAGCATCATGACTTTTATCCGAACATATTCACGTTTTACAAGTCTTCAAGACTGCTTGCTAGGTTGAGTGGTAGTTGGATGTCCAAAATGACCTACCACTAGACCCTTTATAAATCCAATGTTCTTGCTGGTAGGTCATGCTCAAAATATCAAATGCAACATATACCACAAAAATATTAATTAGAATAAAAATTAATAATGAAAAAAAAAATGGACCTTCATGCAACCTACTATCATGACATCATCATCAAGCAAGCATTTCCCTTGTCATTGAAAGAGAACAGACGCGCAAGCATTGCATAACTGGCACCGTACCTCTGTCCTGAGGGAAACAAGTTTATGGTTACAACTACCAGAATACCTTTGCACAGAAAGAAATGTAGAAAATTTCACTTATGACTTACAGTTTCATCTCCCATCAAAATCTGAGGTAAATCTTAGCAGAACAGGAAGTTTCAACTACATTGATTGAAAAATTGACATTCCAGCCATCCACGAACTCCATTGGCCCAGGTTTCAAAGTGGGGCTACGTCAGCTACAGGTTATGACAGACTAGAGGTGGACATTAGGCTTTGAATTGAATGGTCGCTCACCAGCAACAAATCTAGCACGATCGTACCAGCACACATATTGCTTGAGTTTGATGCCTCAGAATTGCAGTTCAAGTGAATGCAATACCATAAAGATTCATTCATAGCTAAGATGACCAATCTAATGAAATGCTATTTTTCCCTTCGGTAGATTTCAAATGCAAAATGACAACAATGCTCAGTGTGTTAAGAATCAGAAAGGGACGATTTTAAATATTTGAACTATATAAAATAGGTTAAAGATCACTACTTACTTTTATAACACAAGTGATCTGGCACTTGAAACAGCATAACCATTTGAAGGGATAACAGGGGTGCCGTGAATGTTACTAATTCTGTTTCTTCTGAGAGAATTTGGGTCTATTCCTGCCTTATGAGCTGCAATAACACCTATGGCTTCCCAATAGTTAGAGACCTTAACCTGAGAGAGAGGTCCCACTTCAATGGTTAAAATGCCCAAAGTCAAGTTTGACATAATCTGAAGGCAAAATAAATACCAATTTAACACAGGTATTATTTAATGCAATTCCAAAATAAGAATTTGGGACCATTCAGAAGAATATTGGCCTATTACATACTCATTTCAATTCAATAAACATTAAGGGGGTGTTTGGTATGACAAAAAGTGAGAAAAAATGAGATAATTTGTTGGTTCGTAATTCGTACAGTGAGATAAAAAATGAATAACTTTTAGAGATTTTCAGAATTTTTCAGAACTTTTCAGCAAAACAAACACCCCCTAAGTATTAGCAATATTTGAGATAGCCCATTCAAGGTGTGTTTGGAGTGATAAAAAATAAGATAAAATGAGATAAAGTGAGATGAATTGTGGGTTTGTAATTCATGTAATGAGATAAAAAGTAAACAACTTTTAGAGATTATCAGAGTTTTAAAGCAAACCAAACAAAGCCTAAAAATAATTTGGAGAGCAGGTGATGCTTGCTATTTAAAGGCATCATTTAACAAGCGTACATAAATCAAACGGTAATTAGCTCTTACAATCTTTGAACAGTTCAGAAACTGAACTATCAATGGCAAAGAAGAAAAACATCCTATATATCGATATTTGATGCATCACAATAACTTCCATATAATGCTAGCTTTGGTAACTCATGGCAATCTAATTGTTTTCATTCTTTTGAAAAGTTGCTCTTTTAATACTCAAACAACAACAAATAAAGTGTAATCTGTTCACTGCTTACCGCTTCAATACCAAATTTTTCTGGTGTATCATTGAGAACTGTTCCATTCTCCTCCACAGTAATTATAAGTGGCTGTGCCAAATCAGTGTTAGCAATTTGAAGACTAGTAGCTAAATGCTAATTGCTTGTAAATTACAAAGCCAGACAGTACGACTAGATGAATGAGAATAAGTAAATAATGTCTAAACACATACCTGCACCTGCCAGTATGCGACATTTCAAATGGCCTAGTGGGAATAGCTACCACAAAAAAATATTTACCTTGTTCCATTTGCTAGTAGCGAATGCAAGAACACCATCCCCTCCACAAGCATCTGCTGGAAGAATAACACTATCAACATCACTTGCCAATATGCAATCCCTTTCCAAAGACTTTGAGTTCTTAACCATGTACTGTGGTGCATTACTTAGCCCAGCAAGCACACATGGCAAGAATGTATACCCTATCTGTTGCAAGATTCAATTTAAATTTGTGAGAGAAAGAGTACAGAATAAATAACACGTTAAAACAGCACTACCATGGACATGGTAGGCATGTTTGTTCATATCCCATATAAGAACAGAAAAACCAGTGCCACAGAGTATGTTCTTCGTTTCAATGTTCCATAAATGGAATATGAATATCACATAAACTAGTATTAAATATCTTCTGGAAGTTTTCTGTCAAAGACTCAAACTAAGATTTTTGCATAAGACTTGGCATAAAGTTGTCTGAAAGACCCTTTTTCAATTATTCTGGTTCTGGTTGCTTTGCTAGAAACAAAATTGAGAAGAAAATTTTGTTCGGCTGGAATGGAAGGTTGTGTATGATTAGAACCATACGCTGACAACTACATAGCTACTAAATTTTGCCTGAACAACTAGATACCAATAGTTACCAAAATATTGAATTTTAGTTTCCTCTAGGAAAAGACAAAAACAATCAAGAGGAGGAGGGAGCTCCTTTTTCCGATTAGGTAACTGTTGATGATTGTTATCAATGAATTTATATCCTCGACCTTTTTACAACCTCGTTCCAAGATCTACTTCCGTCAGACAGACAATCAATGGAACCTCAATGCGCAAGGAAACAAATCCTGATTGTCAAGGTTCAAATGCTCCCAACCAGGGATGACAATTTGGGTTAAACTTGTCTAAATTGATGTCATAAAAAGATCATAAAATATATTGGTAAAGGATTATGTCCCTAAACAAGCACACAACTTGATTATTATATTATGAGTGTACATTACTAGTAATAAATGGGTTGAATTACATGATATGACACGTGTAACCCCATTTATTAAATAGGTAGAATGACGAGTAACCATTAATTATACACATGTTTCGTTTACACAAATTGACTCGTTTGACACGATAATTAATTAAAAACTCACATTTCATGCATAGACATACACCTATTTGCCGCTATTAATAATCACCCAGACCATTTCCTCAAATATAAAAAAATAAAAGCCAAATAAATACTTAAACACTACTCATTACTCAATACATTCACAGACTAAGTTAACAAACACTCAAATGACATTACAAATGCCAACAAATCTTTTAAGAAGTATATGAAATATTTCAAAATTTATATAAATTACCTTTAATTTATTCCAAAGGGTAAAGGAGCCAGATTTAGATTGTTTTGTCCTTAGTTGAAAACATGGTGCTTTGAATTTGGATTTTTGGGCAAGATCTATTTAGGGTAGCATCATCTACCACCTAGATGCCTTTTTCAATAAAATTGATTTTATTTATCAAAAAAATGGGTTGTATTTATTTTTGGGGTAATCCATCAGCCGAATTAATTGAACGTGTCTGAACGGGTCGTTTTTATTCAGATTAATCCATCAAACTTTATCAATTAAACAGGTTATTATTATAAGTTACAGTAGTTAACCCATTTATGACTCACCCATTTTATGGTAAACTCAAACCCGTAAAACTCCTTGTCATGTTGTACTAGCAAGTTGTAGCATGCATTTACACCCCTACTTTCCAACTAACAATGTTCACAGCTCCGTAATGAGTCCCAAGGAAAGAAAAGAGCCAAAAAGCTAAACTCTATTACACAAACATGAAAACTTGCAAAGGAGAAAATTTTCACTACATGCATTTCAGAAAGCAACGAGTTCTTTGTTTTCTATGGAGAATCTACTCACCTCTTCAGCAGCCGATTTTGGACACAGCGACATGCTCACAGGAAGGGGTGATAAAGCAGGAGCATGAGCACAGGGAATCTGGAATTCCTTCACCACTAGATGGCTAATAATTGCCTCCACCCCAGCCAAAAGATCTATTCCCTGCACAGTACAAGCACAAAGAATGAGATAAAATTTGTATGGATTGATTATTAAACTAATAAATGACAACTTCACACCATAAAAAAGTGCACATAAATGGACGCAATTGGCCTTAGTCAGCCTTAGTCATCTGTGACAGGAAAAAACATAATTAAGATTAACTTATTTTGAAATGCTCAACATAATTTAACTCAAAAAAAAAAAAAAAGGAAGAAGAAGAGTTTTGGAAGTCGATGGCAATTAAGATAATGTAATGGATGGAGAATCTCAAGACCCAACTGAGATAATAAAGAGTGATGTACTATATTGAAAATAATTAGCATGTTTCTTACACATTCAACTACAAAATTACTCATGTTGATAAGCATTTCCTTTTCTTCGATGTGATAGCTGAATGTCCATAAAGTCAACAAATATTGGAAAAAATACCCCAAAAAATGAACCACAACTAAATGAACCATGAGCAACCGAATTTGTCACAAATACCTGACAAAAAGGTAGGATAGATATAACTCCCCAAAAAAGGTGGGAAAAACCCAAAGCCTTTGTACACTAACTATGCAGTTACATCATAAATACTAGAAAAGATGGATGGGACAAGGATGGAGCAAATGCTAAAAGCATTTTATCATAAAGCCACATATCCTGCCCAATAAAAAAAAAAAAGAATCAATAAGAAGAAGAAGAATCACCATACCATCCCTTGCCGATAATCATCCATGTCTTCAATTTCATCATCTGGAAAGCGAGCCACAACTGCAATAGCATTCACAGTAGAACGGTTAATTAGTGTTTGCACCGCCCTCAACAGTGAATCGGGGTGTTTTAGCCTCCCAGTTGATTGCCTAGACTTAAGATCCACCCATTTCTCCACCTGTAAAGATCAGTTATTCAACACTACGCAATTGGTAGGGAAACAAGGTTCATAAAGAATAAAAAAACTTAAAAGAGGCAAACACAGCATTTCTATTGAGAAAGACTAAAGGGAAAAAGCATGCAATTCTCTAACCAATTGCGTAAGCGAAAGTGACAAGCCATCAAGAAATCAACTTAAATATATTAACAAAACATTTTAATAACAGCAAAGCTAATGAGGAGCATATATAATCTTCTATAGAAACTTCAAATGACTTGTAATTCCCTCCTCAGGTGGATATGACATCCCATTGAAGGTGATGTACGCATTCATAAATCACTGTCTCAATAAACAAAGCAGTGCAGTCAGAAGTTCACCCAGAATTTCCAGTGACTATCAAAAATGTAAGTACTTATCGAATGCCATATGATAAAATCTGATTTGCACAGTTCCCTTTTTGTAGTAAATCCTGCTAAAGAAGTGGGCAATTATTTGGGTAATTCTAGTTGAGTTATTATTGTAGAATGATATGCTGATACCAATAAGGGGGTGTCAGTGACAATATATTCAATGACTGGCAGTCCAAGAGAAGCCCTTGTTGCATCCACCACTTGTAGATGGCGGAGAAGAAGCTTTTCCTCTATTCCAGCATCAAGAACCAGCCCAACCTGCTTCACATAATACATTCAACATAAATTCACATGTTAAGCAGCAAGAAAAGACCTGTCAAGAACTTTGTGTCACTATATGTAATTTTTGATCAGCATAGCAGAGAAGAAACTACTAAACACACCTTATTTTGATGCACTGGATGTAATGCCCAGGCACCTTCTGCAAATCGATCAAGAGCATGGCCCTCAACGTATAGTACATTTGGCATTGGCCAGTATAACATTGCTGCATTAAGAACCTGTAAACAATTACGAATTCACAAGAAGAAGAAATATGTTTTTGTAATAAGGAAGTGAACCAGCTTCCCAGAAACTGAGTAAAATTGGCACACTAGTCATAATCGAAGTATGTTTAAACCATCAGACTTTTGCCAATTTTTATTACAATGATTGAATTTGAATAGTATTTAGATATTGATATAAAGACAATAATTCCATAGCCCCATCATAAGATTAGTGTAAGTTATTCATATTTTTTATCTTATTAAGGACACTGAATTTTGTGTTGTTATGGTATTCAATTGAAGATTGAGCCTGGAGTAAAATCCACTTAAGCTCTGGCAAGCCACAGATCTCACACCTTGGCAGCTTGAGGTCATTTGCTAGTGAAATTTCGCGAGTAGACGGTAGTAATCCCGATCAATTGGGCAAACCAATCAAGTGCGGAAAAATAATGAAGGCATAACAATTTTACAAGGATACCCTTCTAAATCAGGGAGAAAGACCTTGGGTCAAATGCAGAGACCACCAAAACTCTTCTACTTTATAATTCTTGTCCTATTAGGATTACAACTCAACATTTGAAATCAATTACAATTCAAATCTTATTGAGTCCAGGAATTACAAACTTATTTGGTGACACTTATTTGGTAAAGAGTTCATAACCGCGTTTAGACACGAAATTTGCCAACACGATAATTAAAACCTAATGACTAGTGATTCTTCTAAGCAGTACCTAACAAGGCAAGGCAAGGTAAGTCTATTGGCAAGTTGTGTGCTTGTTACCCATTCTATTGCATTTTTATAATAATTGAAGTTCATATTTGGGTTATATTGAACCCATAGATCAAAACAATAATCACTTTGTACTAGATCAACAAGGGCCCTTTTGTTGTCACAAAAATATCAATAGAATGATTTAGAAGTAAGCTCCTTCGAGAGTGAGATACTTACGTGAGCTTGGTTGAAAATAAAACAATCAAAACATCGACAAAATTTACTTTTTCATCAAATATCTAATATTGGTTGTTTCTTTTCAATAAATATCAAGTAAAAAATTGGCAAATTCAGACTATGTTATGATCAATGCCTAAAAATCATGAATGACTCATCTAGAGTGATAAATTTTAAACAAGTTATTCAACATGATATAATTTCACTCACGAACCAAATCAGCCCCAAACATGTGAGTTGTGTAATCTATTTTTCTGCCCTGGCACATTTTTAATTACTGTTTTTTTCCATCGAATCACATCTTCAATTGTCAGCTAGCTTGTAATAATGTTAATCTCACATTTGTGGTGCCTACGTGAAGCCTGCACCTCCAACGCTCCATCAGTTTGGCTTAACCATATTGTTGAAGAAAAAAATTATAAATTAAATGGATGCATCGCATGGTGCGGCCAACAAGTATTTTGCTGCACTTCCTGCTTGATACATGTCGAATGCGAATACAGCTCCCATTTTGAAGTGCTTATACTTCATAGGCCACCCTGCCTATGTGGCGAGTCAACAATAATTGACATGTAACCATAAGTCTCCCGCTCGTCCCAAAGTTTCTTGAAGTGACATGTGGCTTAGAAGCACATCTTTACACAATACCATCCGAACTTCAATCTCACTCCCAATGATTCAGAAATCTGCCGAAGGAACATTGATGTTAGCTTGTTTGGGAGCACAGTCTAAGGAACCCCTCATGATTGATACCAAGTTCATAGGATGGTTAAATGAGCCATGGTTTATGTGAGATACGTCTACAGCATGAGGCTTGACAGATAAAATCATGGATTTGCAAAGACACTCCCCCCTTGCACCTGAAGGGACATCTACCTCAACCAATCTTCGAAAGGTGAGAGAGTTCCGCTAAGAAAGATGAAGACAATGGAATTTTATGTTTCTTTCTCTTTTCATGACCTTATTCTTTTCCCTGCTCTTCCCCCGTCATTTCCTCCACCCAACCGACAAGGTTATGTTTGAAACTAGGATTTGTGGAGGGAAAAAGTAGAAAAGCAAAAGGGAATGCAAAAAGTTAAATTTAATTTATTGGTATGGTTAGAAAATGAGAACGCAATTGAATTGAAATTTGAAAAAATAAAAACAATAATATTGAAATTTGAAAAAATAAAAACAATAATAATAATTTTTATTTAATTAATCATAAAAAATAATATCTATAAACAATTTCACTTGCATTCCCTTTTCTTTTTCCTCCACAAATCCACGCTGTAAACACACTGTTACACTGGTTCCCTTGTTTTGAATTTTACTTGATATTACTTGGATCGACCAATGTTGTGCAAGCAAAGACTTACGTACAAGAGAAACTTAAATACAAATAAATACATGGATTGCATATTAGTTACAGGAGAGAACCATACATTAGGGTGTGAGATGAGGCAATCAACGACGGAGGCGACGGCACGGGCCACGGGCAGAGCATCACCGGCGAATCCACCAATGGATGCGCCTATCCCCGTTGGCACTATCATCACGCTAGTGTACTCCCTCTTAAACTGCTCAGAAGTCCCCCAGCAACACTTTTCAGTGTATATTACATATATACATATATATGTATTGTCTATACAACCGACAAGGCAAGGGTTAGGGAGAAGTCACTGACCTTGCTTGGGAGATGAGAGCTGGAACATGAGATTCTTAGTTCATTGGGCGGCCGCGGTTTTGTGAGGGGCCGCAGTGGCCGGCGGAGAAGGTTGTGGCCGGCGGCTGACGGGAATGTGGCGCTGCTCTTTAGCAGAGCCATCAATCTTTAACTTAGAAAGGGATTGACTCGGTTCGCTCGCCCTCGATGATTATTTGACCCGCACGCCCCCCCCGGGGGGGGGGGGGGGGGGGGGGTTGTGGATCTTTGAAATTAAACCTCCATGTGTTTTGAATTTCACCACTATCGTCATCCCATTTGCGGCTATCAGATCAACTTTGTAGATCTCGTCCACATCAACAATTTCAATTGCATAATCATCAGAAAGTTGGGCAGAACTTTGCAACTTCAACTTCTCCCTCGTGGCCAGCTCTATCCCCTGCTCAATTAGGGTGAGCTTCGTACTGATGCCCTCATTTCCAATATCCACTTGAGAACAACGACTCGGGGAAAAGAACCAGGCAAAGGGTTTATGCCAGAAGTCGAACCCCTGCGAACTAGCCTGACTTTGCGCGCCCCCCCGCGGCCAAAGTCAGGTTTCTGATGGAGAAAAGCTATCGACTGAAGAGGCTCCGTCCATTGATTTGGGAAAAACTCTGCTAAGAGCCTTAATCATAGGTGCGTTTAGTCGTGAGTGAAATTTTAAAATTTTTTACTTATTTTATAAATTAAAAAATTATAAATTTTATAAATTTATACTCATTTATGTAATTTCAAACATTTATATCCAGAGTATGTTTAGACTAATTACAAATGTGTCTAGATTGATAAAAAGTAAAATAATATAAGATAAAATAAAATAATTTATGAATTTATAATTTACATAGTAAAATAAAAAATAAATAATTTTTAAAATTTTTTATTTTTATTTTTTCTCCAAATGGGCCCTACATAGAGCACACTCGCCTACACAAAAAAGAAAAAACTGCATGGAACACTATTTATTGTATCACTCTCCTTTGAAAGGCTTGGGGCAATCGTATCACTACAAAATTCCGAATTAGGCTTGCTTCGGATACCAGTTAAAAAAAAAAAAAAAAGTTGCTGTTTGTTTCTCTTTTCTTTTTTTTTCATATATATAATTTTTTATTAAAATTTATTTTTATTAAAAAAAAGAATAAAAAATTTACATTTATGTGAATAAAAGTTATTCGTTTGGAAAAAATAATGAAAAATAATAAAAAAGTTTGTTTTTATTTATTTTTTTAAATTAAAACGGAAGTGAAACTTTTATTTTTTATTTTTATATAAATGCAATTAACAACTATAAAAGCTACTGTTTTTTTAAAAAAATAAATTTTGGTAAAATAAATTATTTAGAGTAGAAAAATTAGAAGAAAAACAAAACTAACGTATTCTTAGAGATTAAACAAATTACAAAGTCTGATTAAACAAAATTTGTACATTTGCATATAGGGGTGTAAACGGGTAAAGTACTCGCTTAATTAGCTAATTTTATTACTAAATCCGTTTATTTTTTGTTTATCATTATTGTCTCAATTCCACGAAATTCGTTTATTTTCAATTGATTAAATGACTCGTTAAGTAGTTAAATACCTAATTTTACATAAAAAAAAATAAAAATTTAATAAGTGATAAAAATGTAAAATTTATTAAATTGAACAAATTCATTGGTCAAAGGACCTCCGTATTTTTTTTTAGAGATAAAAAAAAATACTATGAATACTAGAAAAAAACGTACAAAATACACAGGGGTATACTCTTGAAACGGTACAATAAGGATCACAATTCATAAAAGACTTTCAAATCCAATATAAAACAATTCATGACATGTGAAAATAACAAACAATAGATCATAAATTAAAGAAGTCCAAAGGAACTTGACTTAAGAATTTCAAAAATTTTATTTTAGAGATAAAATTATAAATATATATATTTTATTTTATTTTATTAAACGGGTACTTAATAGGCTATCGTGCACCCTATAAGCATAAAAGGATATTGGGTACTTTACAAGTAAATTTTAAATTCGTCCCAAATCTGCACGAATATTAAATTTTAATTTCAAACATGTCTTAATCTCATTATGGTATTTTTTAAAAAAAATTTTATCAAGTTCAATCGAGTCGGGTATCCTCATATATTCGTTCTATTAACATTCTTATTCACATACGTATACTCAGAATCGATGTCAATCAACAGATTGGCTACCCCACTCATCTGAATTCACATAAGAAGTAAAATAAAAGTATAATATCTAATAATTAATTTTGGCTATCTATGTGTGATTTTGGATCACTAAAATATTTAAATTCAGATTTAATTGTCTTATTTTATTTTTCCTGAACTGAGTTTAGTACAAATTAGTATTAGGTTGGGAATTAGTATTAGGTTGGACAACTGGACTAAAAGTTTAGCCTTTCTTTTTCTTTCCTTTCCTTTTTTTCTTCTTTAGTCCTTGGCGGCTCCAGTGAACAGAGAGCAAGAAAGAAAGAAATGAGATAAAAGAGAGAAATGAGAGAGAGGGTAGAGAGAGAAAGTGAATTCAGGGAAGGAAGACTAACCAATCAGGTTAGTACTCAACGTTATAAATGACGTGATAGTGTTAGTTTCTCGTGGCTTGGCTTGAAATGGTGGAAATCGACTTTAGAAGATTGGGAGCTCAACAATTTTCTTCATTTTTCTTCATTTTTCTTTGAATTCGAGATAAATGGGACTTATATTTGTGTTTTAAATATTATTAGGATAATTTTGATGTACATATATGCTTGATTTGGTTAAATATCATGAGATTTGTATATATACACGTGTGTGCGAGGATGTGTTTATATATGTGAAAATTTTACATATATTTAAATTATTTCTTGGTAAAAAAAAGTTGTAAAAACATGTGATTTAAGTATTTTAGTATTTTTATATGGATTATTATTGAAATTGAGGCTTAAATGGGAGATTTGGAGAAGGATTTAAAGTTAGGTTTCATTGAAAACGAACTAAGAACTGGGTACTAGTCTCTGGTGTCTAGACCAACTAACCAGGACGTGTAGACTGGGAGGTGTACGGACTAGTTGCATGAGGTGTTCGGATACCAATAGGACAGAATTTCTAAAAACGTTTTAAATTAATTTCTAAATGTATATTTTGTGCCTAAACTTATTTATTTATAATTTTTAAAGATTAAATGGATTACAAATCATCATCAAGCCTAAAGAGAATGTAATTTTATATTGAGATGATATTTATTTATATAATTGAGTATATCATGTGTATGAGACTGGGTTATATCATCTGGTCAAATATTATGATTATTGATTAGATGAGAGTGTTATATTTATATTATTGACGTGCCAAGGCATGAGTTATATATATCGACAGGATTAATGATTTTGAAAAAATAAGATTTTTTAAAATATCAAATGATCCTCAGTCAATATATATGACTTAAGCTTAGTCATTAAAATTTGGGATATTAAGTGATATGATTATGAGGCTTTTTTCAGACTGCACTTGGACCATGCTTAAGCTAAACAGATACTTGACTATTAACATAACTCGATTCCCTAGTAGAAAGGCCAGAGGGTGTAACTCTGTACCCTTGAGTCTTACATCTGTAAAAGTGTAACATAATTTCTCACAATTAATATATATATATTGAGATATATGTTTTTCATAAGTGTTAAACGGAATGGTTGGTGATCCCGTGTGTTTTTTTAAGCGTCACCTATTCTAGGATGAAGTTGGAGGCAGATGGAAATTAGTGAATGCTGGCCATTACATTATGATTATATTATATTTATTTGTGGATATTGTTGTGAATATCAAGATATATTGATTA
>JAVXUM010000029.1:2390213-2403611 GCA_035590655.1 Pouteria glomerata
ATTTTGCTTTGTTTTTTTTTTTTTTTTTTATGAGTATGTTTAGAATAAGAGAGTATTTAAAATTATAAAAATTAGTATAAATTTGTAAAAGTATGTCATATGAGTTCCTGAAAAACGTGTATACATATACGCAAAGTATGAGAGACGTGTGAGAGAGAGGTATAGCCAGGTTAGAACCTTTCATGTATGAAACAGCATTTCTGACCTTCCTTTCACAGCCATCACAATCCATTTTCACTTTGATATCAACTGTCTGATCAAAGAAGAAAAATAAAGAATGCAATACATATATATATATATATATTGGAGAAACCTGTAATATATTAAAATGCAAAGATAGAAAAATGGGACCATATGGAAAAGTTTGCAAATGTTCGAGCACCTGCATTACTTTGTGCTTCCCTTTCTTTGGGCTAACAGTGCAAAGATTTGAAAGATGATCAAGGTAGCCCATTTTGTCGTTTTTTTCTTTTTCTTCTTATAGAGAGAGAGAGCTGGGGCTATGCAAAAGATATGTGCATGTAGCATAGTTTGATTGTCGGCCTATCTATATATATATATAGATATATAAGATACAGAAATCAAGAGCTTTCAATGGAGTTAACTATTATAAATGTTTGAAAAAAAATAATGCTAGTCCATGGACAATGATTTATGCCCTCCTAATTACGCTATAGAAACCCAAAGTGGGTATTTTGGATCTTTGCTTCGATCTTCAATTAGTCCATAAAAAAAAATTCCAAATAATAAAATATACAAAGAAACCCTTTGCGTGCTTCACAAATACATGCATGGTTACTGAAGAATTTTAGGTCTTTAGGTTAATTGATCTTTGGCATTTGAATTACATCATGTTGGAGTTTAAAAAGTCTAAAATAATATCTTTGTGTGTAAGAAATCCAATTGTGGTGAATTTTTTCCTTATAATTTTTTTAAATTTCGTAATTTTTGTGGTACTCTTTTTTTTTTTTTTTTTTTTTTTATGGTACTCTCTGACTCTCTCTGATGAAGTTCTTGCAGATGGTGTACTGATAGAGAGTGCTATTAGTTTTGATGCAAAAAGAATTCAAATGCATCCTTAATAAATGATCTGGAGCCCATCTACTTTGCATTATTGCAGGGAAGGCTACCAATTTCAATCTAGGCTTGGCCACTATGTGTCTGCCACCTGTATGTATACATATATCTACTTATTATCCTATTTAGAAGATAATTGATATATAGGGCAAGGTAAGGTTATACAATCATAAATTTTATAAAAAAGGTTTTTACATACCAAATCTTGTGTAGCATTTCCTAATTTATGATTTCAAGAATTTCTAGTTCTTTAGCATTGCTTTACTCAATTGATAATAAGAGTTTCACAAAAGAAAGAACAGAAAGAGAAAGAGAGAACATATATTTGAAGAGAGCCCTTGGAAGAAATTAATTTTTATTTGAAGAAGAAAATGTGAAAAAAAAAATTAAGAAATAAAAACAAAACATTGAGATACATGGGCACGCAAAGATATGTTAATGACCAAGAGTTTTCTAGAAAATTGCTATTAATCGTATCCTCTTCGGGAGGGTACTATTCTATGAAATTTTTCAGTTTGAATTATTCTCTAAACTGATAATGATCTATCTTTATTATATTAAAATCAGGGATTGCGATTGTATTTCAACTTGCTCGAAGCATTGAACATTATATCTAGATATTTATTAGTATATATATATATATTTATGCACACATCAATGGATTTTCACTAACAATCCCTAAAATAATTTTTTGAAGGGCTGCCATCCAGACAGTTCAATCAATTAATGGCATTGAAAGGTACTGCATTGATTAGCAAAGGGACTGAAGAAAGAAGATTTTGATTAACACCCTAATCAAACGGTCGATATTAATTAACGAAAGGACTTACAGTTTAGAATTAATTGCTCTTCCTCCAATATGTACATCAACATGTCAAAATGACTACCCTACGTAGATATCTAAATTGTATACCCCGTTGTGCACTTCGAAAATATCAAAGCAGATGGTTGATTGAAGCACTATCTGAAAAAAGGAGATTGTTTATTCACATTAGTAGTAAACGCGAGCTAATGACTGAAAGTTGGGGAAGTTCAACTCTATTTGATTGAAGTGAAGAAGAAAGATCCATTAGTTTCATGACGCTGGTTAATGGGCCGTTGTTACACACAACGGACTCCCATAACAGTGTGAGAGGTTGAGAGGCAGGGTTAGTAAAATCGTAAAATTGCAAAGTACAAGAAAGAGTTTAAACAATAGGACTCCTATGATACAAAGATTAATTATGGGAATTGATTAAGGCACCGTCTGGTGTAAAATAAGATAAAATAAAATTCTATAAATTTTTACAAACACGAATTATAAAACTGTAAAATTTAAATTTTTACTTACTGCATAAAATACGAGACATTAATTTTTATAATATTATATACTTTTATACAACTCCAAATACACTCTAAGTTGATAGAGTGACAATTAATGTATATGTTTTAATATGACCTTATAAATGTCTACTAAGATTTGGGGTGTAGTGGTAACTAAAAATGAAGGTTCATTATTGTATAAGCATGCTCCAAAATATTCGCGATGGTATTAGATTATGCTACAATTTGATACAGTGACTTGATAGAATATGATAGAGCATGTTCATTTTTGTCTATGATTCTTGGGCACATGAAGAAAAGCCAACTGGTGATTCCGAACAGATATTGTGTTATAACCTTGTTTGTCACTAACCATCCTTGGAGTGTTATAACAGACATTGAAAAAAAACTTTCCTCAAGAGGAGGAGTAGGAATGACCACAGGGAAGAAATTTCTAAGAAAAAGTAAGAGAAAAAATGGTTTAAGGTAAAAAAACCCTAATATGGATCCCTAAAAAACTTACTCTGACCATCTCTTATGTTTAAAAAGTCAAAAGTTAAAAAAAAAAATTATAATGTGTTAGTCACTTTTTGACATTTAGAAAAAAAATTAAAATTAGTTAATTGGACCTGTTGGAAAGGGGTTGAATAACCCATTATAATAATTTTTTTATGCTTTAGTAAAATTTTAAGCTATTAAGACTCTTTGGAATTGAATTAAATGACTCGCTCTAATAGTTTCTTTTTTTTGCTTTGTTAGAATTTTAAGAAAAAAAGTTAATAAGAATTAAAAAGATACATGAAAAATGAAAAATACTAAAAGTTTGTAAAACTTCGAAAAAATTTATAATTTTTTATACACATTGATCTCCCAAAACACCCATGATGTTTACTTCTTTAATCTCTACACTTCATTTGGCATTCACAGCAGTACATCTTTTTGGGCCACTTCGAGAAGACAAACCTGTACATCTTTCTTGAGTTTTTATCGTACAAAGGCCATCTACTCCATACGTACACCATGCATGTAAGAGAATTCTAATTAGTCTTTAAGGGTCAAGCTATTGAGGAGGTGTTTGATTGATAATTTAATGTAAAAGTGATATGCAATAAAATTTAATTGAAAAAATACAAAAAATTGGTAAAAATTACTAAATTTTAATTGATTTTGATGTGTCAAATGAAACTTGAGATTGAGTGATCAGAATTATGATTGATTGTTTTAACTGTTTTTTTTTTCAATTCGGCGGGTGTCTTTTTAGACAGAAATGTACAATCATATATAACTTGCAGCAAAGGATCTTGTTCTAGTTTTGGATCATAAATATTCTCTCTTGCAGCAAAGGATCATGAACTTGCAGCAAATGTACAATCCAGAAATATTCTCACTTTACCTAAAACAGTCTCTGAACACCTTTGGTTTTATGCCCCCAGAATTAGTACCTAATATTTTTGTGTTATTTCTACACAGATGAGATACAGAAGGGTGTTGTTGGGACTTACAGTGACCTAAAAAATGGACTCGACTCCCCTATTCTTTATTATTTCACTCTTTTTTTGCTTTTGTAAATCTCAACAGTCCGTTAATTCGTGCATGGTAATTATATTTGTATTTAATACAATTGTCTATTAATTTATATATTGTAATTATCTCTACATTTATTACAAATTAAACTTGTATTTTCAGTTTTTAGATTCAAATAGATGGTTGAAATTTACAAAAACAGAAAAAGAGCAGAGTAAGATAGAGCAGGGGAGCCAGGTTCCTAAAAATTAGTCTTAAAAAATTCGAAAGCAACACCTCTCTCCAGTCCTCAACCAATCAGTGGAGTTTTCCTCAGTTTCTCAAGCTTCTGGCCCAAAATTAGCACCGCATCCTTCTTCCCCTCGTCAAGTAGAGCTTCCTTCAGATTACTGAACATTTGGGCAGGAGGCCTGATACCCATATCCAGCATTTCCTGAAAATATTTGCAGGCATCGTCAAGCTTATTTTCATGGCACAAACTGTTAATCAATGTTGAGAACATATGCATTCCAGGAAGCACTCCATTGGCCTTCATCTGGTCCCAAACCCGCAATGCCATGTCCATTCGCTCCTCGTTGCAGAACATCCTCACCATGATCTCGTACGTACTCACGCTTGGCTCACAGCCCATCTCCTTGCTCATTTTCTCAAAAACTGAGTAAGCTTCTTTAGTCCTCCTAGCCTTGATTAGGTGATGAAGAATTATATCAAATGTTCGAGAATTTGGACCAACCCCACGTTTCCTCATCTCATCAACCACCTTATATGCATCGTAAATACGCTGTGACCAACAGTAAGACCCAACAAGTGCATTATAAGTAGGTGCCTCGGGTATGAAACCACTGGTCTTGGATAGCTCGAAAAACTTCAGAGCTTCGTCAAGCCTCTTCTCAGAACCCAATCCATTGATCAGAGTGCAGTATATGTGTGGAGTTGGCTTGATATTCTTTGCTTCCATCTCATGAAAGATTCGAATCGCTTCATCATACTTCTTAGCCTTGCAATACGCATTGATGATGATTCCATAAGTCACAACATCCGGCTCAAACCCATCAGCTTTCATCTCCCTGTAAACTTCATCCAATCTCAGCAAATTTTGTTCTTGCCCCCACCCTTCTAACAGTATTGTGTACGACTTGATGTCAGGCCTAAACTTTCTGTTTTTCCATTTATCAAACAGCTGGTGTGCTTTCTCAACATGTCTGGACTTGCTTAGTGTATCAATCAACCTGTTAAAATCCGGCAATTCTAGTTTCATGTCGAACTTCTCCATCCTCTCAAATGCTTCAATGGCTTCATTAACCTTCCTCGCCCTTGCATACCTCCGTGAAATCAGCGCGAAAGTCTCCTTCGTCAACAGACCCTTAAATTTCATTTCACTCACCAATTTCCAAACCATCTTGAACTGCTTGATCTTTCCCAGAGCTTCAATCAGAGCGTTGTAACTCTCTGCAGTGTGCTTGAATTCCTTTTGCTTCTCGGCCCACCTGAAGAAGGACAGCGCTAGAACGCCGGCATTACTGAGCTTTTTCAGAACCTCCACAACCAGTGCCGGAGACACTGCAATGTTCGCGCTGTCCAGAGCAGACTCAAGACCAGAAGAAGATTGACGACTTGACAGAATCTTGCAGAGTTTCTCGGAATCTTCAGTGATTCGGCCGCGTTCAAGAGCTGGATCTTGGTTGTTGCCATCAATAACAACTTGGGTGTTGGTTGAATCGTCATGGATTGATCTGAGGAACCCAAATGAATTTTGAACATGACTAGCTGAGGTGGGAGTCAAGCTTTGATCTTTATGAGATTTCAGAGAATAAATTTCAGTGGCGGACGTAAAGTGCAGAAGAGAGGAATGAACTAACGCATAATTGGTTTCCAGGATCAAAAGATTGGTTTTTGGAGTTGTTCTTGGTAAGCGATTTAGAATTTGGGAGAGACCCATTTGAGGGATTGTGATGAACCCAACAAATCGACTGCGTGTGTGTTGATTTTGCTTTGGCGGGAGGAAGAAGTGACCGTGTTTGGTTGTCAAAAGTTTATTTAAAAATTAATGTAAAAGTAGTATATTATAAAATTTGATTAAAAAAATAAAAAATTAATAAAAATCAATAAATTTTAGTTAATTTTGGTTAATTGAATACTCTCTAAAAAAATCCTTGGTTTGCTAGAGAGTGTATAAATCTCTAAAAACTTTTATAATTCCCTAATATATTTTGTATTTCTCGTATTTCGTGAAAATTAAAATAAATTTATATATATTTATATATCCCAACAATTATTTACAAACCCAAATAAATTTTTTACAAACCCTAATATATTTCACAAACTCTAATAACTTTTTGTACAAATTTCAAAAAAATTTTCACAAACCTCAGTAATTTTTTCACAAATTCTGACAGAAAACTATTTCAATGGACCAAAAAACTATTCCAATGGGTTTTCTTTAAAAAAAAAAAACTAACACAAAAGTTAAAATATTTCACACTTCATTTTAAAAAAAGTGATTTAGTAGTTGTATACCAATCACTAAAAAATTACTCAAATCATATTTTTTATTATTTTTCGTTGCATCAAATACTAAAAAATAAGAGAAATAAAAAAGAGAATTTTTTCTTACATTATCTTTTGTCTATGTCTCTCTCACTTTCTACGGTCCTTTTTTTCCATATATTAATCTTTTTTTTTTTCTTTCCTTTCTTTATAGGATAAAAATAAATAAATTTCTTCTCATATTTTTTTATCTAAAACCAAAAATTTCCCCACAATAATTATATGAGAAAAACAACTTTTTTTTTTTTTGGAAGGATATGAGAAAAACAACTTAACAAAGCAGTTTCTCAAGCCTCAGCGATTTTTGCATAAGGCTTGTTTGGCAAATTTTAAAAATTTCTAACTTTTTGTAATTTCTAACTCTTTTTTTTTAATTTTCTTGAATTTTTTTCCATCAAAAATAACTAAACGCATAAAAAAAGTCACTACACACAATACCACCAATTTTTTTTTCAAAATTTTTTAAGTTTCTTTAATTTTTTTTTTTTAACTTTTATAAATTTTTACCAAATTCGTAAAAATAATGTGTCAATTTTTGATAAAAAAATTATAAAAAAAATTGACAAAAATTGATACACCCAACACACCATAAGAATCTTGATAGATAAATTAAGTAGTGCCTAAAACCGGAAGTTCGCAACTTTTAATCATAGTTTTGTAATAAAATTTACCCTTTTTTATCAAAAAAATTGCGACAATGGTAGTTTTATAATTAAAGATTATCTTGATCCATCATCGTTTTTAACGTGTATTATATAATATTAAAATCTTAAAAGAAATTTAACCACAATTATTCTGTAAAATAATAAAAAGTTGGAGCCAAATAAAAAGTCACTTACCGTAAACAATATTACTATTACTAAATACGTTTGATCTTTCGAACTTTGGTAGAATAACATTTAATTTGACTAGACACATTCACTCATACTAATCTGTTGAGTTTAAAATCTTGAACTCTTTTTTTTTTTAAATAAAATAAATTTCCTTGTTGTATACAGAATGGCATAACAAATTTACAATGACAAAAAGTGAAATAAAATAAGATAATTTGTAAATTTATAATTTATATAGTGAAATAAAAAAATAAATAATTCTTAAAAATTTTAAAAAATTTTTAACATTTTTTAATATGTCAAACACACATATAAGAGGTGTTTGGTATGATAAAAAGTGAAATTTTCAAAAATTTTCAGAATTTTTCAAAGTTTTACTTTACTCCAAAAAAAAAAAAAAAGTGAACTGCAATGCACTTTTTGAAGGTACGCATACCGTTAAACATGCTAAGGTTTTAGGGTTAACCCCACACACTTCTATATTTGATTTTCAATATATTTATTTATTTATTTGTTTGGATAGTGAAGCTTCTATTTTCTCTGCTCTGGGTATCCTTCAATGAACAAACACATCAACCATGCTATATAGACATTCAACAGCTAGCCCCACAGCCTGTTGGGGTTCCCTTATCAGTTGTAGAAGGGGCTAGCGTCCCCTGTGACTAAAACAAGAAAAATATGACAAAAAAGGTTATATTCCCTTCTAGTATAATCAATTCACAACCTTAGACCAAGGTGCAGAATCTTGATATTCTAGCTCAGCTCTTACGTATTGGTTTGCATTATCAAATACAGGTATATACTAATAATTACGAAATGACTGCATCGCAAGTATCATATAGAGGATGGCTCAACTCTATGAATAAAGCTCCCTCTAACTCAACGAAGGTGGTGCCTGCAAGGTAAAAAGTTTGAATGTAAAGTTTCATGCCAAGAAAATACGATTAGACAATTGCTTAAGAGCCATACTACTGCAAATTTTATTTTCTTGCGAGGGAAAAGAGAGCGACAGAGACGCTGTGAGGGGAAAATAGAAAACCTCAAAGTTTCTTTTGTTCCGCGTCGAACTTTACAACGTATTGTTGGGAGGCCGAGACGTTGATGAGCCTCGTATCGGTGACAACCAGAGAAACCTGTAACGATACAGAAAAAGGAAAGAGAAGCTTGAATCGTGTGGGAGAAAATTAAAAGGCCCTTGATATATGGGAGAATAACTCCATAAATTTATACATATATTTTATATTTCATTTCATTTTCTTCAAAGTCAAAGCTTACGTAAATGAAAGCCACCGAAGAACCTGTATACCTAATGATTTGCTAATGACAAATTCAAATCAGCACATACCATAGTAAACTCCATCAACCTCCAACACATCAATCTGCATGCATTATAGACAAAGTTAAAATAAAATTATTTGTGAAGTGTGAATCGTAATAGTGGCACAAATTTTAGCAAATCGTAAGGAATAATATTGGCATCCGGATAGTAAAGTAGACAAAATAAATTAAGGAAAATGAAAGAAAGAAAAGATTGCTGGAGAAGTCTGACAAATTGCTCCCTACTTCAGCTTGATTCAATTCAAAAAGGGCCTTGCTAGCCAGCGCCTAAAGGGCATTAGTTAAGGGTTCATAATGGAATGACGGGTTCAATACACTTACCCAATTTTATTTTAAAGAATTACAAATACCAAAGCACCTATTTTACCATTGACACATTTACATCACTTATCAAGTGCCCCAAGGACACTCTGGCATTGGCCATTAAAAAAAGTCATAAATTTAAGCTACATATGGCTAGGTGCACATATTTTTCTTTGCCATGTGGCTCTACAACACCTTATGCAAAGTCACAATGTCATTTTTATGGCCTAAATAGAAGTAGTTTCCTATTGTTGTAGTGACCTCATTTGAAAATTTGAATTAAACCACCCATTCTTTTGAGCTCATTCATCTTTACAGCAAAAGTCAATCATCCGAAATCTTGCTTTAAAATGGTGTCATAACAAACTTCCATGTTTCTATTACTTATCAAAAAAGAACTTCCATGCTCAAATTGCCACTAGCACACCTTCACCCTTCACATTTTAATAGAACTCATTTTGACAAGCATGCTCTGTTAACCAACCAGTAATTCACAATTGACAAGCAGCTATATGGCCATCTTGTTAAACTTGTCTTTCCACCTGAAAAGTTTTAGACAAAAACAACACTCCCTGTTGGCTTCTCCACTCATCTTTATCAGGACCTGCGACTAGTTGACTCTTTAAAGCAATGGACCTTGATCACCTCTCCATGTTTCACATATAAATTTCAATCAATTTTCATCACTAGAAGAATAGGATCTCTACATAAGCTTATGGCGTTGCAGACAAAATACAAACCCTGAAGTTATGAATGATGTGTATATATATATTAGGACTGGAACAATCTGTGCAAAATCTCAGAGATAGATTAAAAAATGCATGTGAACAACAAGGGAAGCCACTCATACACAAGTGCCAGCATTTTTGAACAACACAAGCAATAGACTTTTTTTCATCATTATTAAAAGATCAGCACTTACCCAGTTACCAAAGAAAATGCGTGGCTGATGGAGGTTAGTTTAGTCCTTCCTATAACCGAGTACTTTCAAGTATAATAAAACGCTCCATTAACAGACTATTAAGTTTTTCAAAATTTTTGTGAGTAATCAATTATTCAACGGTAAGTTTTTCAAAGGTTTTTCTTTTGAGTACTCAATTATTCAACGCTAAGTTTTTCAAAGGTTTTTGTGAGAAGCCAATTATTCAACGCTAAGTTTTAACTTACTTTTAAGTATAATAAAACACAACCATTAACAGACTACTCTACCCGTTAAAGGTAATGCAAGTAACCCAAAATCACAAGAAGAGAAGTTTGAGATATGTAGATTTACTGGCACTTGAAGCCCAATTTCCTGAATGCTGTCCATGAGGTCCTTCACCTTCTGTGGGTCGTTGGCTCTTGTCCGCATGAGCGGCCTTCGTATTTTGTCAAGGGGAATTTCCACAATCACTGGTCCCCCTTGTTGAGGCACACCCAAATGAGCTCCTAAGCGCAACATAAACTCATCATACATATTTAATCAGATGAAAAAGAAAACCTTAAGAACCTATCATATATAAATATAATTTCAGAAAACCTTGAGGACCCAGATGTCATTTCAACTCAATTGAACTTATAAGAACTGCATATGAGTACAAAAATACATATAAGCCTAGCAAGGGGACGGGAAGGGAGGGGAGAGGGTGAAAAAATTTAACTTCTTTGGAAAGGAGTGAATGGAAGGGAGGAAAGGTGACC
Organism: Pouteria glomerata; assembly: GCA_035590655.1. Classification (NCBI taxonomy): domain Eukaryota; kingdom Viridiplantae; phylum Streptophyta; class Magnoliopsida; order Ericales; family Sapotaceae; genus Pouteria; species Pouteria glomerata. The sequence goes on from JAVXUM010000029.1 coordinate 2,400,818, forward strand.
AATTTACTTCCATTCACCTCAATTAACCAAGTTTTCTTTCACCCCCGATTTGGGGTGTAATGGGTGTAAGAAGGTTTTAAAGTGTAATGGTATTTTTAACCATATTCTTTATTCTATCCTCTATTCCCCCTTCCATCTCCCCCGAACAAGGAAAATAATTAGCTCCCCTCCCCTCCCTTCTCTTCCCTTCCCCCTCTAATTCACTTTAGCTCCTCTCCCCTCCCCTCCCATTCTCCCAAACAAAGGTTTTCTAATCTGTATATATATACACAGAGACTGCTAAATTTTAACATATAAGTTTTAAGAACCCGAAACTGATTCCCACTTAATTCAACTTACACAACTGTAGATATAGGTATAAATATAAGTGCATAAACACGGGGAGAAGGCTCAATTTAACACAAAATATTGAGAACCCGGAACTCGTTTCCACTTAATTCAAAGTATGGAATTATATATGGATATAAATATGTATATAAACAGGGACAATATGCTAACATGAAACATTGAGAACCCAGAATCGATTTTAGCTTAATTCAACAGCAAGGTATACAGCTATCTAAGTCCACACACATATGCATAGAGAGAGAGAGAGAGTACCATTAGAAGAAGCCGAAACAGAGAAATTACTGAAGTTATACGGAAATCGCAAAAGCGAACTCGCCATTTGTTTGAGCAGCCTGTTTCTTTATGCTTAGCCCCGTTTGGTAACTTTTCGAGTTTATGTTTTGTGCGAGAATGTAAAATGGTCGGGTCGGGCTGACCCTTCCATTTGCCAGGGTTGACCCGACCCATACCTAGTCCGCCCCTTCTGCCCTTAGCCATCGAGTCGGGCCAGGGGTCCCTCTTGTCAAACTCAGCTAATTTAGTCTATTTTTTTTAATAATTTTTATTTTTTATAAATAAAATAAAATACAAGTAAAACTCAAACAAATACATTAAAATAGTTATTGATAAAAAATAAATTTTATTAAATTATGAACAATTACATAATTATTATTAAATTACAATTACAAAGAAAAAAATAAATAAATAAATTGGTAAATGTTTTAAGAATATTAATAACGCATATAATTTGATATTTTCTATTTTTTTGTATTTTTGGTCAAAAATGTTCAAAATAATTTTTGATCATTTTATATTTTATGTGTAAATTTAATTTTTATTTTATAAAATAGATTTTAAAAATATGAGTCTCTAAATATATTTTAAACTATTTTTGTTGTTCTCAAAATTCACAAAATAAAAAATGATATCAAAATAAATACAAAAAACAAATCCTTAGATTTTGAAAACAAAAATAAAAATAGATAAATCACAACCATGGGTCTTTTGATGAAAACTACAAACCAAATGAGAGAAAAAATAAATATAATCATATCCGGAAATGTTAAAAAAAATTAAATCAAGAGAGAAGAATTACATTTCTGACCTTTCCAAAACTAACAGTTTTTATAGCTGCTAAATGCCTTGGGCACTAGTGGATCCAAATGGAGGCGCAGAACAAGTAACTCCCTAAATTTTTAAGACGAAATTACCAAAATATCCTTGGTAATTTAACTTTATTAAAAAATAAATTAATTCAAGTTTAAAGTATTTTAGTCTTATTAAAAAATTAAAATTAATTCAAAAATTTTTAATATAAAAGTAATTTATAATAATCAAACCTAAGTATTTTTTATAAAATAAAATGCACTATTCATTGCACTATTGAACGATTTAAGAATAATATCAATAAAAATATAATATATAACATAATAAATTTTATAAATAAAATAATTTAATAGTGAATTTTATTTTATTTTTCAATGAAAGAACATTCCCAATAAACACTTGCCGTTCTTTAAAAGACCAATTAAATTATTAAATTGTTAAAAATATATTTACTAATTTAATATTTAAAAATAATTTTTTCTTTCTTTAAAAATAACGTCTTTTGTATCTTACTCTTAATTTTACCCTAATTTGTTATTCTCTTTTTTTTTTTTTTTGTACTATTTAGTTAAAATTCTGGAATTCTCTCACTTTTAATTTTGTTGGGAAGGAAAAAATAAATAAATAACTAAAAGAAAGAGAGGTAACTTACCAGGGTAAGGAAAAAAATAAAAAAATAATTTAAAAGGCATTTAAACCTTTCGGCAGCTGGGTAGCATGGGGGATGGGTCACGTGGGCCGAGTGGACGCGGGCCAGGTCTCTGGTTGATCAAATCTATTTATATCACTATTTTTTTTTATATTTTAAAAATTTTATAAACTAGAAGAGAGACATGTATATTAAATTTGTTTATTTTTTTATTTCAAAAAAATATGTAAATTTAAATAAAAAAGTTAAAAAAAAAGATTTTCACTCTGCTATTTGTTGTTACAAATATTTTGTCAATTTTAATATTTTCTTAATTTTTATTGCATTATATTAAAATAAATTATTTTATTTATAAATTTTCTCAAACTAAAATTATTTTTAATAAATAATATAATTAAATTAAATTTATTTAATTATATAATTTATAAATAACTAAATTAAATGAAATATATTTTTTTAAATTGTAAAAAATTCTAAAATAGGTGAGAAATTTTATTTGAAAACTTACCATGTGAATATCTTAAATATTCTTGTAGAAAATTCTAAAGAATCAACCTCCATCGTTGGATCCAAGATCTCCTTTGTCCATTGAAGAGGTGGAGGATTATAAATATAGAAATGCTACATTTATACCATTGGCTTACACAATGAGTTACACCCTAAAGCAAAATAACGTGATTTTGTAATAACCTCCACTTATCCTCATATAAT
>JAVXUM010000029.1:2417027-2431443 GCA_035590655.1 Pouteria glomerata
AGTTGAGTTGACTACCGGAGACCTTAGTCTTAGTTTATCTTTTTGAGATTATTGTATTTTATTTGTGCGACCCGGAGGGTGGGTCCCATTGTGGATTGTTGATGTATGACGTATAATTATTTATATGGGGATTGGGACGGTTGTAGCGCTCTGATGTATGTTATGATATTATGACTTGGCCTTGATACATGTTTTATATTTCGTTTTAAATTGTCTCTATTTTCCCATACCGTCCGTCCCGGACAAATTATGTTAGGGGCGTGACAAATATATTCTATATTTAATAAATTAAATGATATAATAATTATATTTTATTTTATTATTTTTAATAAATAATATAATTGATTATAATATTATATATTATATATTTATTCATTAAATATGTAACACCTGATATTTTAAATTTAGATATTTATATACTATTTTAGGTAAATAAAATATTTAAATTGAGTTTAAGTGGATTATTGTATTTTTACTGGACTGAGTTTGGTTCGAAGTGATATTAGATTGAACAAACTGGGCTAAGGGCCCAATTATTTTTCTTATTTTCTTCATTTTCTCATTTTTCTTTTTATTTTTTCCCTTCTTTCCTTTTTGGGTCGGTTAACGAGGGAAGAACGATGAGAGAGAGAAAATAGATAGAGGAGAGAGAGAGAAGAGAGAGAGTTAGATTTGTTATAGACATCGTATGAATCATTTTGGTATATAAATATACATGATTCGGTTAGATGTGGAGTCCGCTCCCCCCCGGGTATAAATGTCGCACCATTGGTACCGCAGGGGGATAGAGTTTTTCTCGCACCCGCTGACGTCAGCTTGCACCGCAGAATATATATATATGCGAAATACTTGCAAGTTTTTGAGTTATTTCTTGAATTAAAAGTGTAAAAATATGGGATTTACACATGTGAACATCTTTTATGTGATTTATTGTTGAAATGAAACTTGGATTGGGGGATGGATTGAGCTAAAAAGGGATCAAACGTTGAGTTAGAGTTGCAGTGGTCTGGATCGGCCCTTGGGATGTCCAGATCGCCGAGGTTAGGATGGGCTAATTTTCAATTCTTTTAGTTTTCGATGCATGTTTTGTTTTCCCAAATTTATTTATGTATATTTTTCATGGATAAAATGAATTCCAAATTATCCTTGAGGTGAATGTGAATGCATTTTTATGTTGAATTAATACTTAATTACATGATTGAATATATCATGTGCATTGGGGGCTGGGCCGGTTCATCCAGTTGATTTGGTGAGCATTGATTGACTGAAAGTGTCATGTTACGATGTGATGTGCCAAGCCACATGTTATATATTGATGGAATTAATATTTTTATAAAATGAGAAAATGATATTTTAGAAATTACCGGATGATACCCAATCAATATAAATATGACTAGAGCTTAGTCATATAGAGTTAGGACGTAAATATGAGATACATTGATTATGGGATTTTTCTGGATTATGACCAGATCCTGTCCAACTAGAAGTGTAACACGGTTCTCTAGCGAAAGGGTTAGGGGGTGTAATACGATACCCCTGAGTCTTACACCACGATGTGTAACACGATTTCTCACGTGTGATATTATATAAGATATATGTACGTTTGTTGTCAGCGCTGAAAATGGTGTGGTTGGTGACTCTGCGTGCTTGGCTAAGTGTTACCCGTCCCAAAATAAGGTTGGGCGTATATGGAGAAATTAGAATGCATGGCCATTGCATTTCATTTCATTTCATTACACGATATGAAATATACATGTTATATTATGTTGTTGTGGATGCAATTGTGAACACGTTTATGTGTTAAATATGTTCACAGGTACACAATTGCACTATTCTACCTACTGGTCTAGTTAGCTCATCTCGTTTACTTTGTAAATGATTCAGCGAGGTCAGGAAGTGATCACCCCGAGTTAAGTTGACTACTGGATGGACCTAGGAAGTCTTTATTACATTTTAGATTATTGTATTTTATTTGTGTGACCCAGATTGTGAGTCCCAATATTTATGAAATTTGAGAATTGTATGATGTATTATGTTTCTTTTATTTAATATGAGAATGAGGAACGACTATTAGTTACTCTAATTATTGTTATTGTTATATGACTTAACCTTTATACAAGTTTTATTTATTTTTATTAGTTTTCATATCTCGATACTGTCTATTCTGGACAATGATGTTAGGGGTGTGACAAAATAATTTTTGATAAGTAATGTAATTTAATTAATAATTAATTAAATTAAACTAATTAATATAAAATACATATTATTAAATTTAATTAATTTTTTTAAAAATTAATAAAATTAAATATTTTTTAAAATAAAAAATTAATAATTATAAATAAAAATATGTTTCTAAACATATTTTTAACTTTTATTTAAAAAATAACAAAAAATAAAAAATATAAACTAGATAAACATTAAAAAAAAAATCACATATTACCATTGTTACCAGTCGAACCGTCGTAGTCGAGAGACAAGATAAAAAGATTAATGGAGAAAAGGTTTGATCGGAACACGGTATGTAGAGGTTAAGAATCCATTTTTGTTAAAGTCAACAAATCACATGGCCTAACTAATAGTTCCACGATAAATATATTTACGGGGTGTTTGGTATAATAAAAAGTTAAATAAAATAAAATAAATTATAAATTTATAACACATGTAATCAAATAAATTTTTAAAATTATTAAAATTTTTTGATAAATATTATTATCCCAAACACTTCCTTAACGCTTGTCGCACTTGATCACTGAAGGACTTTTTTAGATTTGGTTTGAGAAGAAAAAAAAAAAAAAAGTTAACTTTTCTATAATTGTCTACTAACTAGCAACAAAAAAAAGTTAATTTTTTTATATTTTAGAAAAAATAGTTAACTTTTTAGTAATTAATTTTTTTAAAATTTAATTTAATAATTTTACTCTTTATAATTTAAAAAAAATTTTAAAAGTAAAAACATAAATTTAATAATCGTAAAAAAAAGGTAAAAAAAAAAAAAATTAAATAACCGACTAGAAATTAGTTAGGTTACAAACGGAGCGTTAGTCATTGCAGTCAATGGCCGGACCCGAATCCGAGGCCAATAAAATCCCAATTAGGTTTTCTAGGGTTTCAGACCCTCACCATCTGTTGTGCTGCCGTCTTGCATTTCATTTGTGCACAGAGAGAGAGAGAGAGCAATGGCGGCAAAGAGGGCGAAGGTGAGCCGAAACCCAGATCTGATCCGAGGTGTGGGCAAGTATTCGAGGTCGAAGATGTACCACAAAAGGGGACTCTGGGCCATTAAGGAAAAGAACGGCGGCGTCTTCCCCCGCCACGACAAGAAGCCTGCCGACCCCGTACCCGCCGAAAAGCCTCCCAAGTTCTACCCCGCGGACGATGTTAAGAAGCCCCTCGTCAACAAGAGGAAGCCCAAACCCACCAAGCTCAGGTGCGCAAATATTTATCTATTCATTTCTGTATTTATGCCACCGTTTCTAATACGTGTTTGTGCATATATTGTTTTGTGTGGGTAGGGCTAGTATTACTCCGGGAACGGTGCTGATAATATTGGCTGGGAGGTTCAAGGGGAAGAGAGTCGTGTTTCTGAAACAACTGACATCTGGGTTGCTTCTTGTTACTGGTGAGATTTTCAGGGTGTTATGTTTTGAATGAATTGTTAGTTACTTTGGCTTGGGTATCTTTTTGTTGCCTCATAGTAAACCTGGTTTTTAGTGTAGTTTGAGTTGATGCATTTGGTGGATATTGGGTTTCTTCTTGCATTAGTAATTTTCTTTGTAAAATTCTTCTCCATTTTTTTTTGGCGAGATGTTGCTATTATGATTATACTAGCATTGGGTGTTATATTTACACAAACTTCCAATTGGATTAGGAAAAAAATACTTAGAACATTATTAATTGCTTTGTAGATATTCTTGTAACTTAAGGGTTTTCATATTGATAAGATGCTGAAATGCTATTCTTGTTCATATGTATGGCTCTTTCATTGTTTTGTTAAGTTCTTTCTTGTATCATTATTTCCTCAAACAGATTTTTGTGATTGTGAGCAATAAATGGAAATTGACAATGGTGGAATTGTGGTTGCATCAAATTATGGCTTTTAAAGGCCTTAAACTTCCAGTCTTTCCATGACAGATGTTTTTCATGGATCATCAACCCATAAGTAGTGATGTCTTTATCCTATGTGCATTAATATCAGCTCTAGTAATGAGGATATTTGGTTTTTTTGCTTATGATTTTGCCTTACTCTTTTTAGCTTTGTCTTAATATGTATGGTTGAAGTAGGCTATGTTTTCTTGTCTGATGCTTGGTCTATTTAGTCATAACGAATAATCTGTGAATCCAAAACTGCAGTTCTTAAATTGTGGAATCCTTTCACAAACTTATGCAACATTTTTCTATGATAATTTAGCCATGTTTTATATGGCACGACCTGTTTTGTCTATATTGATTTCCCTTGAGGGTATGTGGTTGGACCTTGTACGATTTACTTCTTGATGGTGCAAATTTGATTTGGGAGGTTTGTGACTCCTATATTTGTGATACAGAGTGTTATTTTAGTTTTAAGTGGTAACTCTCCTGGTACAGAGTTCTTTGTTCATTCTTTACTTTACTCTGGAAAGCCCTTGTTTTGCCCGTAGATAATTTTGCTGTGGTGATATGGCTCCATTCGTTTGATGTTCAAGAAGATCTTGAAAGTTAGCAGTAGTAAAATGTTGGAGCTTTAGTTCCTATTTGATCTTGTGAACTTGAAAATAGTTGAATGAGGTGTCACTGGTAGTCATAACCGTTAACCAACAGACAACAGACCATTGTATATTGTTGAACCCTTATTTTAATACTAAAAATGAAGCAAAACATGTTTTGGATTCAATTAGATTGTCTAACCAATATCCCACAGGGAGTTAGTTAAGTGGTAAAACCTTTACCAATTGAATTAGAGATTACTAGTTCAAATTCTCTCATTATTACCCGAAAAGAATAGATTGTGGCAAATATGTTTATTATTTAAGCTCAACTTCCTAAGATAATCCCTCTGGTACAAGATCAGTTTACTAATTGGACTTTTGTTTACTACAACGGACTACAGTTTGATTCTTGTTTTGTTTGTGGAACAAGTTTTTTTTTTTTTCCATAATTGAAAGCCTTTCAGAAAACATAGGTACTTCTATTTATTAATTTATAGCTTGCCATGCGGCATTGCTTTCCATGAAAGTTTGGTTTGATATATTTTATTTGTTAATTGTTAGCTTATTGTGACCTTTTTCCCCCAGAGCAATACCACCTGCTTGTGCTCTTATCCCCTTGCCATTCATTCAGTTTGGTACTATATTCATATGTTGCATCTGCACTATGTCTTATTTATCCCATTGCCGACAGGACCGTTCAAGATTAATGGTGTTCCTCTTAGACGCGTAAATCAGTCTTATGTGATTGGCACTTCGACCAAGGTCGACATTGCTGGGGTCAATGTTGAGAAGTTTGATGACCAGTATTTTGCAAAGAAAATTGGGAAGAAGAAAAAGAAGGGAGAAGGAGAGTTTTTTGAGGCGGAGAAAGAGGTTTGTTTATTGTTATCATTTATAGAATTTAGGAACAAGTAATAAATGATTGTTGTCAGCTTCAACATCTCTGTTGATCTATTCATTTATTTATATTTTTTCCTTGCAAAATGTAGGAGAAGAATGTTCTCCCACAGGAAAAAAAGGATGATCAGAAAAACGTTGATGCAACTTTGTTAAAATCTATTGAGTCAGTTCCAGATTTGAAAGCATATTTGGCTGCAAGGTTTTCGTTGAAGGCAGGAATGAAACCTCATGAACTCATCTTTTAGAGGAACACTCTTGAGTTTGTTAGAACTTTTTTTTTTTTTTTTTAACTTACTGTTTTGTGTTTGAACATGGTTTATTGTACTTTTTAAGATCTTCTAAATTTTGTTTTATGCTTGGCAATGTGATGGGAGCATTATTGTCTTGAGTGTCATTGATTGTCCAAATAAGAGGTAAAAATGATGGGTCTGTCACCGATACTACTTGAATTTATTTTTTCAAACAGTGAGTGTGTACAAGGCTCTTTTATAATAGATAAAATTTTATATATAATATATAATTAGGTGATGTGGGATAACTGCAAAATGAGATTGAGAAATGTTAAAATATTTATTTTGAACTATGCAGCGTATGTCTCGAGCTCAGCCTGAAATTAAACGGCCAAAATTAAAGTTTGAGTTTCGCTTTTAGTTGGGTCATTATTTAGGCGATCTCGAATGGCTAACTAATTGCATACTTTGATTAAATCCTTAGGCTTGACCCTCATTTTAGAGAAGTTTGGAAAAAAGTGTGGCTGGATGGGAGTTCCAGGCTATGCTTGAGGTTGAGACCTTAATGTTGGGCTTGCCTTTCCTGATGATTCTGAATTTTTTTTAACCTAAAATTACTATAATTTTTTCTGATGAGTTGGGTTGGAGCATGATATTAGGCTCGAGTAATTGGTTGGCTTGGTCAGAATTAAGCCCGACGCAATGTGTTATACATAGAGCTAATCATGGATTGAGGCTCCGTTTGGGAAGGTTTTTAGCTTTTCAACTTTTGACTATCAGTTTTTTTATTTTTATTTCTTTTGAAATAATCAAATTTATTTTCCTATATTTCAAAATTCTTTTAAATTATAAAAGACAAAAATGTTAAATTAACAAAAAAAAAAATTATTATTAAAAAATTAATTTTTTTCTCCTTAAATTCTGCCTGAGTAACCCAATAAGCACGGGTAGATTTAAAAAAAAGAAAAAAGAAAAAAGGAAAGCTTGAAAATGGGATTTCTTATTCTTATCACGGGCTTAGCTTCAATTGTAGATTTAAATTTCAGATCGACTTGGTTTCTGGCCCGCTGGTCTCGAAAAGTTTTTAATTAAATTTAATATACAGTTTCGGTGTTGACCGGAATTGACAAAATAATTAAGGCTAAGTGCGGATTTGAAGAACTTTGTCTATTTATTTCCTATTAAACCCGGCCAGGGCGCATGCATGTTCCTGATTTGAGAATGGGAGAGCGGTCCAATCTGGTAAATAGCCTGTTAGGGTGCGTTTTGATTTGTTATGTTTCTTTAAACATTTTAGAAAATTTTTATTTTTTTATTTCATCGCACGAGTTATAACTCATAATTTATTTTATTTTATTTCATTTTTTATAACTCATAATTTATTTTATTTTATTTCATTTTTTATGACTCCAAATAAACCCTAAATACCCTAAATAAATTTACAACATTTTTGTACGTATCTGATATCAATATTTATATTATATCCCAAAATGCTTTTAGAAAGGGAAAAAAAAAGTGTGATCTCTTAATGGGTAGCGGCTCAGTTTTCCGAAATATTGTTAATCAAAAAATAACTAATTACCAAGTCTGAGTTTAGATTTATGCTTAACTTTAAAAAAAAGAAATTAACTTTTTTTGTTTTTTGGTTGCAATGGGCTAAAAGATTTCTCAATTTTTTTTTTTTAACGTTTGGAAATAGTAAAAAGTTAGTTTTTTTATTTTTTTAATTTGGCCTATTTACTTTTAACAATTTGAAAGTAATTAAAAATATAATTAAATAAATTGTTCATTTAAAAAAAATTAAAAAGCTTAATAGAAAAAATCTGACTTTTGACTACTGATACCAAACGGAGCCCTAAAATGCATGCCAACCGTTATTTTGGCTAATGCTGGCCAAGCGTCGCCATGTTAAAGCCTTTTTCCAAATTGCAGGAATGAAACCCAAATTAATGGTCTTATAATTAATTATCCTAACATAAGGTAGCTCAATTGGTAAAATCTAGAATTTGCTTTCTAGTGATCATTAGTTCAAGTCTCCTCAGGGCTATTGAAAGTTTACCCGGTCCTTAACTTCAGGACCCCAGGGATTAGTCGAGGTGCGCGCAACCTGACCCGGATACCTTGAGTTATCCAAAAAAAAAATAAAAAAATAATTAATTATCGTGGACAGAAGTGCCCCTACATATATAATTATTAGTTCTGTCCCGTGTATAAAAATACGTGAATTTCTTTTATTTGGACACAAATAAATGTGAGTCATTATTTTATTATATAGATATAGTTATTTTAAGCAACAACTTTTATTTAAAAATTTATAAAGGAATTAAAAACTGAAAAATTTGTCTTCCTAAATAAAAGTTAAAACAGCCTGGCCAGGTTTTTAGGTTGTTACGTTGGAAGATTAGGGTTCCTTTTGGACGGTTAAAAAAAAAACTTATTTATTTTAAATATTTAACAAAATATCAAAAATTATCAGTAATTTTACTGAATTGATGAGGATATGGTAGCGTTTATCTTTCAACTCTTTATTAATGTAGTGTTTAGTTTATAATAAAATAAAAAAAATAAAAAATTAGTGTAAAAATTAATATGTATCAAAATTTAATTGAAAAAATTGAAAGAAGTAGATAAGAATTAAGAATTTTTAATAATTTTTTGATAAGTCAAACGCTTCTAAAGTCTAAGTGTTTCCTCGGTTTACGTATAAAGGCAATTTAACAAGTAATTCAATTTAAAATAAAATAAAATAAATAAGAAAATATTTTGAGAGAATATTGATTGACTATTAACCAAAATCCTAGGTTCTAATGCAACAATTTGTTTTTTTTTTTTTATCATGTGATGAAAATAATTTGTGAAGGGAGAAAATTATTTCATTTTAAATTATTAAATTATTTAATGTTAGAGGGAAAAAATTAAAAAAAAATTTATTTAACAAAGAACTAGTTTAATAATTTAAAAGCCGCTGAGGGTTTCGCTTGCTCGAAATTTTGGTTAGAGGAATAAAGTAATATTAAACCACAGTTGAGGGGTCTCCTTGTAGTTCACCTAAGCCCTAAAGATCCCTGCTTTTTCACCTCTCGAAGTCGTAACAATAACGCAGATCTGTCGGACTCCCAGCTGCTTGCAATCGCCAACCTATATTTGGTTACTCTCTCCGCTTGCAGACATACGTTATAATTATATATATATATATATGTTTGCATAAGTAAATGTTTGTACTAACAGATTCACTTACACAGACAATCTATTGTACTAAGACAATCTATTGTTGTTGTTGTTGGTTGTTGTTGTTGTTGTTTTTAGATAGACAGAGAGAATGCTGGACATAAATCTTTTCAGGGAAGATAAGGGCCACAACCCGGAGATTATTCGCGAATCTCAGCGCCGTAGATTTGCAGATGTCGATCTCGTGGATGAGGTCATTCGTCTCGACAAAGAATGGAGACAGCGTAACTACATATCTCGAGTTGTTATTTGTTCGAGCTTTTTCGTGGTTGGGGTTTTTGTAATTAATTAAACTAATACCCATGTTTGTCACATGGTTGTTCAGGTCAATTCGAGTTCGAAAGCCTCAGGAAAGACTTCAACAAGATTAACAAAGAAGTCGCCAGGTTGAAAATTGTAAGCGTTCTGGTCTTACTGGTTAATTGTGTTACTGGACTTTGTTCACTTTTAGAATCAAGTTGCTTAGAGTTTTAAATAACTGAAATGGAAATTTACCTGCAGATATGTGTATGGATTTGTGTGTGTGTGTGTGTTGGGTTTGCCCTTTTTATTAAATTTTACATCTAAACTGAATTGTGGAGGATTTATCTGACTTGCTGTCATGGATTGGTATGTTTGGTTTTAACTTTTGGTTGTGGGTGTTTATTTTTGTATTGTTTACCGTATTACCAATGTCCATATTTCTTTTATGGATTCTTGGGAGGTTTTCATATACTGCTAAATATGCACAATCGTAGAAAACGTGAATTTTGGTTGGAAACTGGTAATTAATTAAGCACTATTGCCATCTTAGGGAGAAAATTTTGGAAGTGTAGCAGGGAAATAATTTATCTCTACCTAAAGGAAAAGGCGTTTCTTTTCATACTTTTGTCGTTTAGATGAGAAGGAACCAAAAGAGGAAGAGGCTGAAAAGCAGAGGTGTTAGTTTTACCATTAAACCTGTGAAAAAAAGGGTGTCATGTTTTGGAGGATGATAAGAGAAAGGTGAAAGTGTTGCCCTTCCTTTCCACTGCTTGAGGTCGGAAGGAAATTTTTAGCCTGCAAAGGTTTTTCCTGCCGATTTTCCTTCCGTACCTCTTTTCCTCCCACCGAACAACAGAAGCTTATTCAATCTCTCGGCTTTTCTTTCTTGCATTTTCACTTCTTCCTCTCGTCTCTGGTCAATTGGAAGATGTTTCATTGATGATTTTATCTGGGGGTGGCAAGTTTTGACATGACATGTGGACACAATTTGAACTCAGACACGCGAACGCAATTAGAGTTGAACACAAGTAGACATGTTAACACAATGAGCGGGTTAGAGTTGAGCAATAATGGGTTTGGGTTTTAAACAGATCAACCCATTTTTGATACTATTATAAAGAGGTCAGGACATGTAAAAAAAATGGGCCAACCTGTAACATGATTAAGCACGTGTAATTAAATGGGGTGATGAATCGACCCATTGGACTTATTGTCTATTTTGTTATCCATCCTACCCTATTTATAATTTCAGATGCATGTATCCAAGCATCCATTAGTTAAGAGTGTTGGGGTACAAAACACAAACTGCTCTTTGATCTCCTGGTCATTTGGACAAGGAGGAGACATGAGGTTATCTATAAAATATTTTTCCTAAAAATTACACAGTTAAATAGGAGTTATGCAGACTGGATTCAAGACAAGCCCTTATTTTATCTTATAAAATTCTTTCCATAAAATGGATTGAGATTTGGAGCTTACAAAGACCCTCAATGTTTTCTTTTTTAATTACAACTCGACAGCTTGTTTGGTTCCGAATTTCATTAAGAACTTTTCTGCTTGACTTTTTTGGTTGAGAAATTGACTTTTTTTTGTCTTTGTCTTTGCTTTGTGTCTTGGTTGTTTACATACTGGAACTTCTTGGTGATCGAATTTGGAATAGGCTGGTGAGGATGCAAGTGAAATGATAAAAAGCACTGAGGAGAACAAGCAATCGACAGTGAAAAAAGAAGCAGAAGTTCAGGAGGCTCGAGCAGCTCTATATTCAAAATTGGAAGTAATTGGAAATCTTGTGCATGATTCGGTTCCTATTAGCAATGATGAGGTATATATGAATTTTTTATGCCATTTGATTTGGCCAGGTTCAATCTTCACTAGACTCTATAAATCTTGTAGGCAAATAATGCCATAATTCATTCTTGGGGGGAGAAACGTGTGGAAGCCAAACTAAAAAATCATGTTGATCTTGTTGAGCTTCTTGGAATTGCAGATATGAAAAAAGGTATTGAGTTGGCTGGTTTACTTTATTTATCTGGTTATTGCGGAAACTAATTCATATACGTAGTTGATAGTCAAGATCTAGAAGTACTGTTGTCAACCGCTGTGGAATTGATGTTGTATTATTATATAAATTCTGTTTCAACAATTTGGTTATGATCATAATTGTCAAAATTGTCCGATTCCCAATTCAATCTTACGATTCAAGTAGATACACCATGTAATCGGTGTGAAATTTTACCACCGAATTGAATGGAGTAACGAATCGTGGTGAATCAAACCAATCTATCTGATTCATTGTGTCTCTCACAATTTGTGCAATTCAGGAAGCATGGAAGTGGACCTAGATTTGGGCCGGGTCATTCAGACTCAATTTGCAAAAAATATATATATTCTTTTTTTACTTAGTTTTTTGTTTTTTAAAAAAATAAAGCTAAAGAGGCTTATAGCGGACCAAGAATCCTGCAATACTTATAAAGCATCTCTGCAGAAGTTGTTTTGAACTTTTTGTGTCTCGTATTTTTTGAAGACATCATTAGTGATTAAAACTCTGGTTCTTTAAATATTCATAAATATAAGATTCAGATTTACATTTATAGCCACATATGAGTGGACTTATGGAGGGTGAGGCCCCATTAAAATTTTACTTTAATGTAGCTGATGTTTTTCCCCACAATTTCTTTTTATTAAGAGTTGGTCTCCCCTTAATTTTGTGCTTTTTATTAAGGTTCCTAAATAATTATCATCTTTGTCCCTTCTAAACATGATTTCTGCGTTCATCATGGTAGCCGTAAAGCTAGCCTCTTTCTATTTAGGCATCTTGATCATATTAAATTATTCATGTTGTAGCATAATAATGTTTATTATTCAATATCTTATATATTTTTAATATATAAACATTATTTTTAAGTCAATTTTTGATTTTATATCATATCTTACCATTCAGGATTCGGAAATCTAAGATTTTGATTCACATAAGAATCATGAGCTCACAACAATGGTTATAATGTAATCTGTGAAAGAAAATGTTTGGTTATATTCAAATGTATTGTGTTCAACTTGATTGGCTAAATGTATAAAGAGTGTTTTTTTTCCCCTTCATATATTATACTCTGTGTTTACATGAATTCTTTGCATTGGATTATCTTCCTTGTGAATGTTTCACATCAGGTTGAGCACTGAGTAGCTGTGTATCAGATAGTTATTTGTTCTTTTGTTCCGCTGTATTTGATCATATATGTTGTCCTAGATCAAGCAATTCGATAAATAGAAAACGTGTTTTGAGCTTGGAAATTTTGGGTATTAACATCCATTAGATTTGTGCAGATTGTCATTATACTTCTAAATTCCAGTCTGTTGTGTTCTTTTTCATGTATACATTGCAGCTGGCTTCTCCCTGTATATGCTACCTAGAGATTTTTTGAAATGCAGTTCTTTTGTGGTTTATATGTTACGAGATGCTAATGCCAATGTGCTCGAAAATTTTAGGTGCTAATGTGGCGGGAGGTAGAGGTTTCTATCTGAAAGGAGATGGTGTGCGCCTTAATCAGGCCCTAATTAACTTTGGCCTTGATTTTTTGGAGAAAAGGGGGTACACTGCATTGCAGACCCCATTCTTCATGAGGAAAGATATCATGGCAAAGTGTGCACAATTGGCACAATTTGATGAGGAGCTTTACAAGGTAACATATGAGTGTTTCTAGTCTCGAATGTTGAATGATATTCATTTATTAGTAAGCCTATCAGCTGGAAATATTTTTAGCTTGAGGCTCTGGTGCTATGGAGTTATGAATTTGTTAAATGGTCTGTGATGCAACCAATCCAAGATCTTCAGTCCAGGATTTGGAAAAATCCGGTTACTCAATTTAGTTTTTGGGTAAACTTTATGAGTATTCTGTTCGTCAAAATTCATATATTACTACACTCTATGAATGCAGTAACGTATTCATGTCCAATTTCAGACCAGGGTTCAATTGCAAAATAAAGGGATGAATTGTTAATTGTCCGGTCGAGTTAATAGTTCAATGACTGTGGGTTAAGAAATGATTTATCTACATGGACTTTTTGATGGTTGATGCTTGAAATTGGATTTATTTATATGCATCTTTCAAATGAGATGTTTACCAGGCGCTTGCATTTATTCATTTTGCCCTTTATAATGTAAGCACACATCACAGATTTGTTTTTACTTTGATAGTAGCCGACCCCAACTTGTTTGGGATTATGGTTTTGTTGAGTTGAGTTGAGTTGGACATGAAGCTGGATAATTCTACTTGAAAATACCCGTCTTACAATTTTAGCTACTATAATGAGAGGATGCCTGATTTAATTGTTTTATGGTAGGTAACAGGTGAGGGGGATGACAAATATCTGATTGCTACTGTTGAACAGCCACTATGTGCTTATCATCTGGATGATTGGATCCATCTGTCACAGCTACCGACAAGGTTATAATAACCTCCCTCTAACATAGTTGCTGTTATGGCTGCAAGTGTACATAGAGTGGTGGTTTTGTTTTATCCAATTTTGTTGGTTGAAATCTGTGGTGGTTGCTTTTTATTGAGTCTATTGTATGAATTGCAAGATGTGCTGCATATTCATCTTGCTTCCGTAAAGAAGCCATTTCACATGGTCGGGATACTCTTGGAATTTTCCGAGTTCACCAGTTTGAGAAAGTAGAGCAGTTCTGCCTTGCCAGCCCAAATGGCAGTGAATCCTGGGAGATGCATGAGGAGATGATACAAAACTCTGAGGAGCTTTACAAGATAGTAAATAGCTTCCTTTCCTCTCCAATTTTAGGAAACAATATACATATAATTTGCAGCTTCATTTTTTTTTCCTTACATTGCTTATTGACATTTCACTCATTTGTTTGTGGAGATGCATGATAATGTTTCACATATGTACATCATGCATTATCTTGCCAGATATTGGAATGTTGTTTAAAGCAAGTGATTTTTGAAAGTTTGCTGTTTGTACAATGCTAAACTCTCTTCCACTTGATGCGAGAAATGCAGGGTCCTGTACATGGGTTCCTGCTGGTGATATATCGCTGACTTTTTCTTGCCTTCAGTGTATGACAATATTCTATCAATGCAGCTAAAACTACCCTATCAAGTTGTTGCAATTGTTTCC
>JAVXUM010000029.1:2437904-2451640 GCA_035590655.1 Pouteria glomerata
AAGAAATCATCCAGGGCGGGGACAAAACGAAAGATTGCTCTCGTTCTGAACCAAAAGAGCCAAAAGAAATCATCCAGCGCGGGGACAAAACGAAAGATTGCTCTCGTTCCGAACCAAAAGAGCCAAAAGAAATCATCCAGCGCGGGGACAAAACGAAAGATTGCTCTCGTTCCAAACCAAAAGAGCCAAAAGAAATCGTCCAAGGCGGGGACAAAGTGAAAAATTGCTCTCGTTCCGAACCAAAAGAAATCGTCCAGGGCGGGGACAAAGCGAAAGATTGCTCTGGTTCCGAACCAAAACAAAACGTCCAGGGCGGGGACAAAGCGAAAGATTGCTCTGGTTCCGAACCAAAAGAAATCGTCCAGGGCGGGGACAAAGCGAGAGATTGCTCTCGTTCCAAACCAAAATAAATTGTTCAGGGCGGGGACAAAGTGGAAAATTGCTCTCCTTCCCAGGGTGACCCTCCTAAAGATGTCCTACCACAGCCTAAAAAGCCTTGAGATTAAACCACCAGTCCCGTGGTATGTTTGCACCCAAAGAAGCAGATTCGTGAATAAATAAGAAGATGAAGCTGAAGCTGTTTGCACGCTGTACTTCCTGAATCGTACTACATGGGGTTGATTATATGTAAATTTATATATATTTACATATCGCATGCATTGTGTTTTTTTTTTCTTTCCTTTTCTTTTCTTTTATGTGCAATTATATTTAGTATGTCATTGGGCTTCAGCTCCATCATTAATTATGCTTCTCTTTCGGCCTTAATGGACATCTCTCTCTCTCTCTCGTAAAGAGGTAATGTTTTATTTTGGTTGCAGCACAAAACTGAAATGAAATGCAAACCTACAACCTCGTTTCGTTCTCTCCCCGAAAAATATATAAAAATAAAATAATTGTGGCATTTAACTTTGAAAAATATATAAAAATAAAATAATTATGGCATTTAACTTTGAAGTTTGAAGAGTGATCTCCCTGAAAATTGAAGAAAATAACGTGGAAACGAAGAAAATTTTGTGCTTCCTCACTCTTCCCTCTATCTATCTCGTGTGGCAATAAAAAAATATCACTATTCATTTTCATCACGTCAATTGAATTTGTAAAAAAGAAAAAGTTAAAAAAAAAGTATCAAAGAAATTGACCAAAAACAATCCTCGACTATGAATTCTCTGATGATAAAATCCAAAAAGGCTAGTGTAAATAAACAAGAAAATGAATGTATTCAGTTGATAATAGTAAGCATATCAGATTTTATGTGCTAAATGTTGTATTTATAATAAGAGAGAATGAATAAACAATTAAGAAAATAATTGAAAGTGTTATGACATTGTAATCCTATATGTTTAATACGTATCACTCAACATTTAATGCGTATAAGAGGTATCAAAGATGTGGGTGAGAGAATGTAATTAACAAAATAGTAATAAATGAACCAAATTTATTACTAGATCCTTTTGTAGATGAGATCAAGGACTTTAAAAAACTAATTAAATTAACAAAATAGTAATAAATGAATCAAATTTATTACTAATTTATTTTGTGATAGGGCCCAGTTGATGAGATCAGGAACTGAATAAACCAATATCGAGCACCTTCCTACTTGACTCGTACGCGAATAATGTCACATTTATGATATTTTTTTTGTACCAACACTACGTTTTCTCAAGTTCAAAAGTGAAAATTACCAAAATGAAGGGGGTGAGATGGTACGGAACATTGATTTTAAAATAATTTCTTCATACATGAGATTAATTAACACTAGGAGAAATTATTTTAAGCGATTACAATATGACGATTTTCATGAATTTAGTATTAAAATAAGAATAACATCACATATTTCAATTGTTGCAATGCCATGGAATAACTTTCCCAAAAATTTGGCCAAGTCTTATAGGTTTGGTTCAAATTATGGCCTAACATTGGGGGCCCGTAACATTTTTGTTTTTGTTTTTTTTTTTAATATATATTCATGTTTAATTGTTTTTAATTTTTTATTTTTAGGTGTCGTTTTTTTCCTTTGAAATAAAAGTATAAAACATGTGTAGTAATACAATTTCATTTACAATAATTAATTATTATTTTAATAAAATATTTAATTAATTTATTTTTTTATAAAATTAATTAAATTTGAGAAAATATATTTCATATTAATTTAATTACTTAATTTAACAAAATATTTTTATAATTAATTTAATGGCATGAAATATTTATTTTTTAATAATAATTAATTTTAATTATGTATATTAATAAATTACATAATTTAACGATAAATTATTATTTTAAATATTAGAGTAAATTTAATATAATAAAATAAATATCATAATAATAAATTATTAAATCAAATTGGAAAACTAAAACTTGAAATTTCAATTTGATTATTCAGTTTGAATTCGGTTTTACACTTCCCAGCTTAGGGGGGAAAAAAAACAAGAAAAGCTTATAAAATTCAATTCACGTTTAGAAACTATTAGCTTCAGTTTCTTTTTTGTTTTATATTACTTTTTTTTTTTAACCAAAGATTTGATTTTTTTTTTTTTTTTTTTTTTAGGGTTTGATATCTTAAACGTGTTATTTACATTATAAAAATGTAAAAAATAATGAAAAATAAAAAAATTCACATACCCATGAAAGAAGGTAGTTTTAAAAGAAAAATAACTTTTGTCATACATACTTGAATTTTTGTAATTGGAAATATTGTTTTTTACATTTTTTTTTATGAATATGAATAGTATTCTCAAAAGTTTCCACATCAAATTTTATCAAAAATTAATCTTATAAAATGAAAAAAAGTTAAAAACCACAAAAACTGAAGTTCAAAAATCAATGCTAAATGGACCGACCAATACCTAAGGATCTAACCCACGCCCACATCAATTGTAGGCTTTGCAGCTTCTTCATTAACCAAGATTCCAATCACGCCCAAAAGAAAAATATGAGGAAAAAAAGGAGAAAAATCTAAGCATAATGGTATTCATCACCTAAACCAAGTACCAAAAGAAATAAATCAAATCTAATCTAATGCAATTAATTGTAAAATTCTTCAACTAATCTATTTTTTTTTTTGGGGGGGGGGAGGGGGAGAGAATGACTATTAATAACAATCACAATTTAAAAATTTTTATAATAAACGTTGGCGTTTAAAAGTATAAAAATATAATTTAGTTTATAAAAAATTTAAATATAAATTTGTAAAATAAATTTATATAAAAAATTTACAAAAAAAACTTACAATAATAAAATTATTAATCGAAAGAGATTAAGGTATCTACATAGTGTTAAATAAATGTGTATTATTTATTTCAAATATTATCATAAATTTAAAATTATTAATTTAAAAAAATTTATAAAAATATTACAAAAACATGAAAAAAGTAAGAGAAGTGTTTTTATATGAATTACTTAAAAAGATAATCAAAGTAAAAAGAAATATAAATAATCTTAACCATGTGACAAATTTAATGATTAATAAATTGTTTAAAATTTTAATTGTTGAGTTTTTTTTTTATTATATAGATGAGCGGAGCCCACGTATTAAAGAGCTTAGGTTCTATCGTAGGGAACTTGTGGAGAGAGAGATAGGTGAGCGGAGCCCACATATTTGAGAGCCTAGGTTCTATCGTCGGGAACTTATGGAGAGAGAGAGAGAGATGAGCGGAACCCGCATATTAAAGAGTTTAGCTGCTATCGTCGGGAACTTATGGAGAGAGAGAGAGAAAAATAATGTGTTATTTTTTTTTTTTTATAATTTTTCATTCTCCGTCTTACCAAATCCAACAATTAAATGAGCGTTTGGTGTACTAAAAATATTAAAGGTTTTTAAATTTTTTTAACATATTTTATATTCTTGTACTTTGCAAAATTTTTATAAATTTATATATCTACATATTCAGCAAATTTTTACAAACTTTAATAAATTTTTTTACAAACTTTAATAATATTTCACATATCTCAATAATTTTTCTACAAATCTCAAAATTTTTTTAATAAATTCTGATATAAAATCGTTCCAACAGACTCCAAAAATATCGTTTGGACACCGAAAAATTGAGGTAAAAGTTAAAAAATTTTACTATGCATTTCTAAAAAAGTATTTTGGTGACTGTGTGCTAAATGTCAAAAAATTATTAAAATCGTATTTTTTGTTATTTTTCATTTTTTTTGTTGCTCTAAATATACCTTAAACAAGATTAAGAAAAAAATTATTATTATTATTATTGTTGTTATTATTATTTTATTTTGATTTTTTATTTCCCTTCCACAAGCTTCAGCCAGCTCAGTGCCATGTATAAAGGTTATAGTATTTTGGTGATTTGATTGTGCAAGCTTTGACTTTGAGAAGTTTTCGAGTTTCCTCGAAACAAAGTTACGCTTTTGTAGAAAATTAAGTGGCAACAACCCAGCAAAAAAGATGGCTTGTGGATAAATATATGTCTGGGATTATCAAAGAAAGAGTGCAGTTGAACTGCATGTGTTGCGTCCTGAAGTAAAATATAATTATAACTTCAAATTTATGCATATATGCTAACTACGCTCGTTAAAAGTTATGGGGAGTGTTGATTAATTCGCTGATTAGCCTGACTGCATGTCCATTAATTTTAATGTTGCTTCTGGATTAGTTAGACATATGCGTATTAGTCAAGAATAATAATTTCTTTTTCACTTTTTTTTATTTGTTCTATCCAAATTAGGGAGCGTTCAGCACCCTAACATTTGTCAATTTTTACAAGTTTTTGTTTATTTTTGTTTTACATACGTTAATTTTATAACTCTAAATTTTACAAATTTTTATAATTTTTTATCAAATTTCTGCCAACATTTTTAATTACAACTATTGGATAGTCCAGACTACGAATGAATCTGGTCACAAATTTTGAATTGTTCCAATTAAATATCAAAAAAATATAAGATATATGTATATTTTTAGCACCAAACACCCCTTACTGATAACATACAAAGTAGTGAGCTTTTTTGCTTGTATGACTTACAACAAACTCGCTGTTGCAAGAAACTAAAGCATCGTTAGCACTAAGTAGATCAATGTTTCAATAACTTAAAACTGCGACAATCACACCCATATCTAATTAGTTACCAGTCTCTCCTGTTACGATATGTATATATTAAATTATTTTTATACCATAATTTGGGTACCAAATTTAGAATTTCCTTTCTTTGTTTTGGATTTCTTCTCTTTGTATTTTATGCCTATATACATAGGCTTATATGTTGTGTAGATTTCACTCATTAAATATACATACACAGAGTTCTCTTCATCTGTTATTTTCATATGGTATCGGAGCCTTCATCTGGTGATTTTGATTTTTTCTCTGGTTTTTTTGACCACCGCCAGAGTGTTGGAAAATTTTTCGCCACCGCCCGAATATTGGTCCACTGCATTCTACCCGATCTCTGCGACAGGTGCCTCTCCCCGCCAACTCCGCAAGCTGCAATACCTCGTCACTGCATCGGTTTTCTTTGCTTGATGCTGTGAGTTCTCTCTGTCAAATACCCATCTAATATCAACCCTACCAAACCCATCTGTCCAATGTCCAATCTTCCATATTCATTCATTAACCAATTCCAAATCCGCCTAATACCAAATCAGTCAAATCTCTAAAGCTTGTTGTTAGTAACAGATTATTGTAATCAATAAAGAATTTGAATCAAGGCTAGCATTGAACGTTATGTCTTAAAAACATATTTTGCCCCCTCAGGTATGCTTCTGATTGTTTGGCATCATAAAAAAATACCGAAAAACTCTCAAAAACTCTAAAATTCTCTACTACTCTTTATATATTCACATCTATTACCAAACAAGACCTATTGTCAATATTTTTTGGAGAAATTTTAAAACTATTCCGACGAATTTCTCTGCAAAAGTCAAAAAGTTTCACTATTTATTTCTAAAAAATGTTGTTTCACACTAAACATATAAAAATTATTCAATCTACATTTTTCGTTACATCAAACACAAGCTTGCTATCTGTGTGCATTGTCGAACGAAAAATGACAGTACTCTCTGTATTTTTTTGAAAAAAATGCATAGTAATATTTTTTTTTTCAATTATTAAAAAGAATGCAGACTCACTTATAAATGTATATGCCTTTCCAGACAAGATCTGACTCTGAGAGTTGCAATTGTCATGAGCAACAAACACAACTAAATAAATTGAACACAACTGCAACTGATTAATGTCCACTGAACTTTTCATTTCAAAATTCAAAATGCCAACAAGGAGGACTACCAGCGGATCTTGACCCGTACCCAAGCCCAAGCCGGGCACGCGCGTATGGTGGGTTGACCCATGTAGACCTCTTGACGATAAAACATGGATGCCCCTTGGAACCGTTTCCTTAACTCCAAACTTGAACTTATATACGTTTATGAAATGTTTCATAGATTTCCGAGGTAAGACAAACCCACTACCTTCATTGCCAAAATACCTGCTTTGAAGTCAATAGACATTTAATTTATTTATTATTCTAAATAATTAAATAAATGACTATGAAGTTTTTATTAAATTTTTATAGTTTCACATTTGATTCAAATTTAATAACATGTGGACCTCACATTAATATTGGATTAAAGTTTAAAAAAAAAAATTATATATATATATATATATAAAATTAAAATCATGAAAATTCCAATAATATATTTACAAAACAATAATTCTTTTTTATTTTTCTTTACGTACAAATTATAGTATGTTCTACTTCTCCTTGGGCTTCGGCCTCATCATCAATTATGCATCGCTTTGGGCCTCAACAGACAGCCCTCCCTCTCGATGTTGATTTATTTTGGTTGTAGCACAAAACCTTAATGACATGCAAAATTACAACCTCATTGCATTATCTCCCCCAGAAATATATAAAAATAAAATAATTTTGCCATTTAGCTTTGAAGTTTGAAATGTGATATCCATGACAATTGAATAAAATAATGTGAAAATGATGAAAATTTTGTGCTTCCTCTCTCTTCCCTCTCTCTATTTCCCTTTCCCAAGTTCAAGATTGAAAACCAAAATGATGGGATGATATTCATTAAAAATAATTTGGAAAAATTATTCTAATATTAGAATAAGAATGACATCATATTATTTATAGTGTCATTCATTATAGAAGTCATTCTGCAACGACCGTTAAATTATTTTCCCAAAAACGTACGTGGTCAAGCCTTATAGATTTGATTCACTTTATGGCTTGACACTAAACAAAGAGATTTTGGGCTAAGGGCCAGTCTATCCTTCAGGCCCAAGAGGAAAGTAATTCTTACCCTCGTAAGGGAGCAAATTTTAGGTTGAATTTGGGAAGAAAAAGTTTGCTGGCTACTAACTACTAAGTAATAAATTTTTTTTTTTTTTTTTTTTTTTTTTGAGAAAAGAAAAAATTAATTTTTTAATAGTAAACGTTTTAATTTTTTTTTCTTAATTTGACACTTTTACCCTTCACGGCTTAAAAAAAATATAAAAAAAATAATTTTTGTCATTTTAAAAGAGCCCAAAAATACCGATTCCCTAACGGAACGGAATCTCAGCCTAATGAACACCAAATCTCAGCTTAATCATGAAAATTGATTAAAATAATGTGGAAATGGTGAAAATTTTGTGTTTCCTTGCTCCTCTCTCCCTATCTCCCTTTCCCAGTTTGAAAGTCTTCATGATTACATCATAGTATTTCAATTATTACAGAAGTGTCAGTCAACAACGACCGTGAATTTATTTTTCCAAAAACATGGCCAAGCCTTATAGGTTTGGTTCAATTTATGGCCTAACACTAGACATAGAGTGGTTGGGCTGGGGCCCAGTATATCCTTCCAGGCCCAAGAGGAAAGTAATTCTTACGCCCATAAGGGAGCAAATTCAGCCTAATGAACGCCAAATCTCCATAAACATAAATAAATTTGGGCACCAGCGTTACAGCTTCTAAACTTGGAACACATGCACTGGAATCACAACTTTATTACAAATAGTACATTTAAATTCTAGTTAAAGAGGCATAAGAGCACAAACTAACAGTACAACTAGAATCTTAATTATTAATTCATGCTCTAGATAATATCTAAATACACATACGTGCAAACTTGGATTCCTTTAGTAAAGCATGCGTTGCCAAACTTGGATTCCTCTAGTAAAGCATGCGTTGCCTTGGTCGGAAGAGAAACCAAGAACCCCAAGTAGACCGAATAACATCGCAAAAAAGATGATAGAAGTAGGCAACAAAAAAAATGACAGGGACACAAGAACACAGCGCAACAAGAAAAGGGATCCGTTTCAAATCGTGGTTGTAAACAACGAAGAAGGTTGCACAGAAAACAACCATCAATGCGGCTATGGAGAGGAAGAGAGTAGTGATCCCAATCACCAGCTTTGAGGGCAAAGATTGTAGAAAATCGTCCTCTGCGTAACGCGAAGTGAGGATGGACAAGAACATGATAATCGAAATGGAGGACGAGACCAATGCTATCGCATCGGATACGACTAAAACTGTGAAGGACTTGTAATTGAGGAAGCTGGGCTCGTAGTTGTCGTTGTTGTTCTTGCTACCAACCTGCAGTGTGGTAAAAGCTGCCTCCAAAGCTATGAAGGTTATGAGTGCTGCGACGACCATTGATGATATGGCTGTGGTCTTCATCCACTTCTCTCCTTCCTTCACCAATTCCTTGTGCGTCTCCGTAAATAGTGCTCGAGGTGTCTTTTTATTTGAGTTTTCTCGTTCGATGTCGGATGCCCTCACGATCTTTTCAACCTCCTACCACGTGCGTAAAATATGTGACCAACATGATGCATGTTTAGTTAAGAATGTAAAAAGTTCTATTATAAAAATACTTTTTAAGTGTTAATGGTGGATCTGGTTCAATAATAAAATACTAAATTCGTCAAGCCAAGCGAAGCCCAATTCAATAATCATCAAATCTTATACTCGTATATGAATGATCTAGATTAACTTATTTGACCCACTTAAAATCTAATTAGTTTTTTCATGATCCAGTTTAGTAATATTTATATTTTACAGCTTTTACTATTGAATACTGATCGAGATTGAATCCATCATTTTCAATTAAGATTTAGCAAAAATTGCACATTTTAGGCCTAGCTCGTCAAATGTTGTCCTATACTTTTCGAGCATGAGATTAATATTGTAGGCTGAAGTCTGGCCCAAGCCTGACTTAAAATATTAAAAAAACACATTTTTTAAAATAATTTATGTATTTATATATTATTTTAATTATATTTTTCTATTAGAAAAATTAAGCTTTTATATCAATACTCCGGAGACATAAATCAAACACACGGTACCGAACTCATAATTTTTTCCACCAACCTATTTCGCCGTTCTCAAGTTAATAGTTTCTACCCATTGATTGGATAATGTCACGAGCCAAATAAATTATTAAGAAACTAACTAGAATAGCTTGAGTTGTGGGCTCCTGTTCTTTGAGGGTGGGCATTTTTTTATTGGTTTCAATCAGAGACTCTGCTTTAGTTGCTTCCTTTTCTGACCCTTTTTTGTCCTTTACTATTTCATTGTTCTTCTCTCTCTCTCTCTCTTTAAATTTAATTCTCAATTTCTTTTCTAGGTTTTCATTAGTAACGGTAGCAGAGAAATCCAATCTTCTTTTGTTAATTTCTCTCCCCTTTTGTTGGGCTCCAAAAAAAAGATTGAACCCTACCTTTGAGAGCCCCCACCTCTCATGCCCTGGGCATTGTAGAGGAGGTAAATCGTGAGATGTGCGTTAATAGTGCAGGGTGCGAATGCTTACTTTTACCGCTTGTGTAATGTAAGAGTTCTGGAATGGGAATCAAACCCTTACGACGGCTAGCAAAATCTTACCTCACCCTCACTCTTTCAAAATGGTTCAAGTTGTGGTTCATATTGAGAGCGTTAATATTTATTTTAATAATAAATTAATTACTTTTATATTTTTAAATTATTTTTTTGTTTAAATATATAATTTTTTAAAAAATAATGGGCTTACATCGGTGTGTACTTGGGATTAAATCTAGACCTAATGGACAAAACTAATACTCTAGGTCCGGCCCTAGCCTGACCCAGCCCGCCCACTGGCCACATCTAAATCTCGCCCATTAGGAAGCTGGCTTTTGTAACTACCATATCATCGCTACAATACATCGAACATTATAAAATATTAGATAAATTATATCTATAATTATACTTAATACCTACAATATAATATTTAAAAGTTACACTTGTGCTTCCCTTATTTGGAAATGCTTTTACAAAAATTCTCAAAATTTTTTATTTTTACTTATCTTTTACTTATTTCTGGAGATTTTTACGAAACAAAATTAATAAAAATGTGAGAAAGGGATAAAATAAAAAAAAAATTAAATTTTAGTTATTTAATATTTTTTGTTAAGTTTTAACAGCAAATTGTATTAGAAGTGGGTCAATGGTAATAATATTTCAAAATAAGAGAAATATATAACTTTTAAATGTTATAGATGCTTAGTTTAATTACTCAAGTAATAAGGGAAGATATTTACCTTAAAATATTTTATAATAACAATTAAAAAAAAATGTTTCTAATAGAAATTTTAAAACGTGTTAAAGAGAAATTAATACTAACCTTAAACCACAATTTCTCTCGTTGCATTTGCAATGCGGCTCCTGAAATAATATTAAGTCGATCTGGAGGTGGTAACTCTGCTGCTAAATGAAGTATATTGTTTTTATCATCATCTTCGTACGAAGCCAGCAACTCCTTAATTGAGCCCATCTCATATGCAAGATTGAATATACTCTCTTGGCGATTTAAAACCGCAATATGAAATATGGATCGATTGAACCGATCCACTTTCCATATCAAATCCGGATTGGTCCCTATAAGTTCAATCAAGAACGTAGCATTTCCCAACTCTGCAGCTACAAAAAGAAGGGGCATGAATTCTGTAATCTTTGACTCATCTTGTTGTAATACGTGTTGCCACAAGTCTTTGAGTAATTGGAGGGCTGGGGTTTGGTTTGAATGTTTATCATTTCCTGCCTTCACAAATGGAACTGGTGATAAAGAGAAAGAGAAAAAGAAAAAAGAAAAAAAAGAAACATGTTAATTTGTTGTTATAAAAATGCATATTTATCTGTTCAAACAAATGATTGAAAGAAAGTTGTACATTGAATGTGCGTCACAATGCAAGAATGAATGCCCATATTTTTAGGGTTTACAAGTGTGAATGGTAATCTAAACTAAAATGGGAACAGAACATATAGGTACCTATATATCCAAGATATATATAATAATCTATCTAAGGTATTACAACCAATCGATTATATATATTATAATTATATAATCTATCTAAGGTGTTACAATCAATCAATATATTATTATCCCCTAGCAAACTCAAAACGGTAGGAAAAAAAAAAATCAACTTGAGTTTGAAAAAAGATCATTAAAGCGCCTAAGTTGATGTGTTTTAGTGAACGTAGCCATGATCTAATCTTGAGAGAAAACAAAAGTAAACGAATAATGCCACAATAATGCCACGAGTAATGTGTCGTTGAACAAAATGACAATCATTTTTGACGTGCTTATTACGTTCACAGAAGACGTCATTGTAAGTGATTTAGATAGCATTCAAATTATCACATCTTAGAGTGATCAACACCTAACTCTCCAAGTAACAATCGTAAACATAAAACCTCTTAGATAGCCAGTAAGAGCACGTTACTCAAATTTAGTACTAGAGTAAGCAAAAACAAATTGCTAATTAGTCTGCAAAAAAATAAGAGAATCACCCTAAAAAAATAGAATCTATTGATATATTGCCGATTCATAAGATCACTAGCCTAGTGAGTAAGCATATAATTCAAAAGAAGGGGAAGCAGAAAAGTGAAACTAATGAAACAAAATACCTTTGACATAGCAAATAATGCAGGGGATAGCTGCATGCAAAGTGTGTCGATTGGACAAGTAAAGAAGATTAAACTAGTTTAAACTGGTCTGGTCAAACCAATCTGCTAGAGATGATATCAGCTGTTGGAAGCTGATTCCTTGAGGCAAGAGCTGTCGCAAGAATTGGAGCTAGATGGAAGTCACAGCACAAAGCGAAAGCTAGATGATTCAAGTTAGCCGGTTTCTACTGAAAGAAACCAAACCCAAAATAGGGATTTGGACCTAGAAATTGGGAAATAATACCAGCCAAGCGTATAAGCCCTTAGAAGCTCCGATCAGCGGGGGATTTTTTTCAGCAGAATCACCAGCCGCCACCTAAAGAACTGTGGGTTGGATCTTAAAAATAGCTTCTAGAACCAAAGCACAACGATGACAAACAACTAAGTTATTGAAGGTAATATTGACAAAGAATTTGAGGATATGATGATAGGATGGCGATTGTAGTATTGCTTAGATGATAGGATGGTGATGACAGAGTGGTTTTCTGGTCATTCAATGGCAGTGACAGTGATAGTGACGTTGCATTGTTGGATTAATATGGGATTCAACAATATTAGCGATGATTAGCAATGATGACGAAGTTGATGGAGCTTGGTGGTGATTTTGGTACCAAGAAAGACAATGTTAGATGATAGTGTATTGGTAGTGATGGTTCTAGTTGAGGAGGATTAATGATGATGATGAGATGGTATTGAGATATATGGAGGTTGACAAGTTGGTGGTGAAGAATGCAGAATATATGCGGGCCCTAGAACATAGGCTCTGATACTATAGTGGTGTTTGAATGATAAAAAATTAAAAAAAAAAAATTAGTTTCAAAATGACACATAGTAAAATTTGATTAAAAAAAGTTGAAATAAGTTACAATTTTTTTTTTATATTTTTTGGTAATCCAAACACCTCTATATTGAAACTACTAGAAAAATAATAACGAAAAAACAAAATGGAAGAATATATATTGATGTGCATATTTAAATGAGAATACATTTAGTTTTTGTAAACTAAAATACTCTAAATAAGGAAGTAAAATATTTTGGAATATGCTAATTACATATAGTAATGGAATATATTCTAATATTGGTAAGGTAATATTATAATAATATAATATATTCTAACATCCCTCGACAAACTTATGGAGACAAAGTAAAGACCAACTTGAGTTTAGAAACTAAGAACCAGACTGAAGATTAAGAATAAAACTGAACTGCTTAAAGGTGAAGTTAGATGAGAAGTAGTGGAACAAAAATGAGTAGCTTGAGTGGCGGTGCGTGGAAGAGCATTAAAAAAGTCAAAGGCTTGTGAAAGCGCATAGAGTGGCAATGTATGTAGTAGCACAGCGTGTGGAAACGCGTTGAAAAGTTGAGGGCTTGTGGAAGCGCGTTAAAAGAGGTACATGAAAACGTGACACAAGGAATTGCGTTGAATAGTTATAGGCGTGTGGAAGCACGTTGAACAGTTAGAGAAAGCACTGCAAGCGATAGCGCGTTTAACAATCGGAGGTGTGTGAAAGCGTGTTGAATAGTTGAAGGCGCATAGAAACATATTGAAAGAAGCGTGTCGAAGCATCGGAGGTTTGCAGAATCTAAGAGGGAAGTCCGAAGAGGCATAGACAACATGGATCAACGGTCGGTGAGGCGCTACGCAGTGGCGATCTAAGCAACGATAGAACGCAAAGAAATGAATCGTAGAGGAAAGGCGGCGGTTGGTAGCAGAAGAAGGAATTGTGATGACGACATCTACCATGGTTGTAAGGAAAAAGGTGTAATCTATTTAGAGTAAAAAATAATGGGCATTGAAACCATGTTAAAAGAATAGTAATAGGACAAGAAAA
>JAVXUM010000029.1:2477555-2492836 GCA_035590655.1 Pouteria glomerata
CTTTTTGTAAATTTTGGTATGACAAACAATAGTCTTGTTTGAATTTTAGGTATTTTGTGCATCTCTATTTGTCATCACAAATAAAAAATAAAACTGTAACTGTTACGGAACAAAAAAGGGAGGTAAAACACCTACCAAAATATATAGTTAATTTGTACGAGTTGAAATAGCAAATACTTACCATACAAACCAATGCTGATACAAATATTAAGCACGCCAATCCGATCAGCATCCGTGAAACCTCCCTTACCTTCGGTCTTATCGTACAGATAACGCACCATGTCACTGTGCCCTGACAAAGCAGCCATATAGAGGGGCGTCATTTCTCCGTTACCTCGGACCATCACAAGTCCTTCGTTCTTTTTCAACATCACCTCCGCAATTCTCACGACTCCAGCCGCCGCAGCGAAACACAAAGCAGTGTTGGCAGATGTGTTTTGAATCTTCAAATCGTCTGATTCCATTTTTTCCACCAGCTCCTCCACAAAGTGTACGCGCTTCGCCATTGCCGCGACGTGAAGCGCAGTCTCGCCCCTTTTTGTGATTCTGGCGTTAACCAACGATGAGTTTGCTTGTATGAGATCTTCAGCAGCTCCCCATTTACCCATTAAGGCAGCTTTGTAAAGGGATAGGTGCTCGTCTGTTCCGCCTGTCCATGTCACGTGCGGACTAAGAACTTAAGTCTTTGAGGAAATAGCATAAAAAATAAAATAAAAAAAGGTGGATAAAAATATAATTTTTGAATAAATAAAAAAAATAATCAAGTGTAAGCTAATTTTTTAGGTAAGTTGACGTCATGTAAATCCCCTGTTGGCTCAAGTTAATTATTTGCAACATGGTGTATGACAAGTTTTTATAGGATAAAGATGTTGAACCTAATATTTTAAGTTTAATTATACTTAATTTTTTTAATATTTAAATAATTGTATTTAATATCTATGACATTTAAAAGTTACACTTATTTCTCTATTAAAACAAAAATATTATAAACACGTGACTCTTTTCTGAGTACATGTGAGACAAACAGAGATGTGTTCGATATAGTTTATTTTTAACTGTAAATGCTACATAGTAATAAATTCGATTCATTTGTTACTATTTCATTAAATTAGTTAGTTCATTATCATACAAGTGGCAGACGGATGTGATATTTGAACTTTCCCTATGTTCATGTCACGCCACACCCGCTAGTCTGACCCATCATGCGCATGTAATGCTGAATGATAGTATTTAATATAAAGTAAACTGTTACATACTTGTATGTCTATATATTTATACAAATATTGAGATAACCAGGGAAATGATAATTACTCCGATTGTTTTGGCATTAATTTATTTATTTTATTAGGTTAAAAATACGACACTTAGTTCCAAAATTCAGGTGAGTTCATTACTATCAGTTAAGCATTGTTTACATCATTATTATTCCCTTCAAACATTTTCTGACTTTATCATTGAAGGGTTTGTGGTCAAGAACCATTCTCGGCCATTTCCTTTAACTTTTCTTACTTTACGGGTTTGACTTCAACCTCTTTAGTTAACGTGATGAACACGCTTGAACATATTTTTTCTTGCCGAGCACTTCTTTATTTTGAAATGTTATTAATATTGACCACTTTCGAATAAAATCAGTCATTAAAACTTGATGTAAATGTAGAACTAACCAAAAGTTTAGGTATTTATCTTATATTAGCTTTTCCTCTTTCATAATTAGTCAGTTTTCCTTAAAAAATCTCCAAAAATTTTTGCCTTTGCTTATTTTTTATTTATTTTTTGGGAATTTTTGTTAAAAAAATTGACAAAAATTGGAGGTAGGAAGAGATAAAATAGGAATAATACTTTAAATCTCAATTATTTTAAAATTTTTTGTTAAATTTTAACAATTAATTTTTTGGAAGTCGTTAATATTAATAACATTTTAAAATAAAGGAAATAAGTGTAATTTTTAAATGTTATAAATATTAAGTATAATTATCCTAAAATTTTTCTTAAAATTAAGGGGAGGTACAATGTCCAAATTGTCATGGTAGTGATAATATTGGAATAATTAGAATATATTTGAGTTTGATTTAAGGAAAAAAAAATGTGATAAATTACTCTATTTAAGAAGAATGTTAAAATGGTCATTTTATACCAAATTGCCTTTTTTTTTTTTTTTCAAGACTATCAGATAGTCATCATTTTTTTGCCACAATTTCTAAATAGAGTCTTAAGTAGTAAATTTATTACTATTACATTTTCTCGACCACACTATATTCAGGTGGAAACACATACTTTTCATCACCTCAAATTTATAATTGTACACATATTTTTTACTTTTTTAAAAATATTTTAGAGTTGTCAAAAGAATAATATTAAACGCATTTCAATTTTAACTTTTTACATTTAAAATAATATTGTTTAGAGTGATGAGTGAATGAAAAAATTAAAGATGAAATTCATTTAAAATTGTTCTTATCAAAATAAATTTGTCTACATTTATATATAAGCATAAGTACAAAAGACTTTTTTCTTTTTTTTTCTTTTTCTTCACAAAAACTTTACTTGTAAACTTTATATATTGATTGTTTTGGGTACAATAGAAAATAAATTTACCTTTATATTTTCCAGAAAAGGTTATATAGTAAAGTGTATCTATGAGGTTAATTAAACATAATCTCTTAATTTGCTAGTTAGATCTTGACTCCATTTTTTCCCTTCTACATGAAATACACCATTTGTCAGGGGTGGGGAACTTGGATCAAACGCTTTCTCTTGACTAAAAACATATGATCTTCACGTGATTGAAAAAGTGAATATACTTAAAACATTTGGATTAAGGTACAAAATGGCTGGTATCTATTAAATAGATATATGATATGCATATACATTACACCTCAGGGGATAAAATTTTTCCGGGCCATGCGTTACATTTTCATTCAATATTGTTCCACTTTTAACACGTGGTACCAAATTGTATAATCATCCATATCAAAGGAGATACTTGTGTGGTTAAAAAATGAGAAAAAGAAAAATCTTATCCAAAGTATTTTTTGAATCATAAATTACACTCTAATTATATTTTAGTTAAATTAGAATCAAACAATTTGATAGTTACATTATATAATTATTTCACTTACTATACTTAAGTGCATGTATAAGATATATACGAAAATCACTGCATTTATAAGATATATACGAAAATTATTTCCTTACCGCAAGGCTGACTTTCATCATCTAACATTTAATGTTATCATTCACTATCACTATATAGTCAGTGTCAAATTATTAAAAAACTAACAAAAGTATCAAAAAATTTTTGATCAGGATAACTTTATTTTACCTATTTTTTTACATGTAAATTTGTACTGAAAAAGAGTTTAAAAAACATAAAAGAGGAGAGTTTACGGAAAAGGGGGTTAAAATTTTAAAAAGGAATCTGCAAGAAAATAAAAGAGGGAGGTTTACGGAAAAAGGAGTTAAAAAAATTTCCCCGTTGACAAATCTAGAGTCCTCGCAAAAGAGTCCCTTGTCAAGTGAAAGGAGTTCTTATCCTCGCATCCAGTTATCAAAGAGAGGATTAACCGTAACCCATTGAATCTATTCCGTCAACGGGATAAACTAAAATCCCACCGGCTGGGGTTTCCTTGTCAATAAGATGCAGAATCTTCCCATGTTCTAATATTGAGGAAGTGGTAAATTACAAACCCATGATTAAAGGGAAATTCCACTTATTGGCACAAGAGAGACCTATGTGTTTGGAATTATATAAAATTATAAAAATTAATATTTCGTACTTTGTACAGTGAATAAAAAATTTAAATTTTATAGTTTCATAATTAATGTTTATAAAAATTTATATTAATTTATTTTATTTTGCACCCTAATTTAGAAAATTATTACTATTCAATATAGCATTCTCTGAATGTTTTCTGAAGCAAAAGACTAACTTGAGTATTTGAGGAATTTCAGCCGGCCACCACTGGTAATTCTCTACATCTCTCTTGTTTTGCAAATTTATTTGTCCGAATTAATTTAATTTAAAAATAATTAATTGATTTAATTTACTTTGATAAATAAAATTTTGTGTTTGGCATTTTGAATTTAAGAATTGAATTAATTTAATTTAATTTAAAAAATACTAAATATGAAAGAATAAAAAATAGGATAAATATGATGAGAATAAATTTGTCCCACTTGACTTAACAGAAAAATGAATTCTCATTTAAATTAAATTTTAAATAATATAAAAATCTTAAAATTTAAATTATAAAAAAATTATTTTAATTCCAAATATCAAATGAAATTAAATCTCATTGATTCACTATTCCAAATTGTTACGTGACATTTGGTCAATTTTTTTATTTTTTGTTTTAAACATATTTTTAATTTTTTTTTTTAAATAAGAAAACTGTTCAAAATGTATTTAGTAATTTATATTTTCAAAATTTATTTTAGAAAACAAAAAATAAATTTACATATGAAATGAAAAATAAAAAATAACAAAAAGTCATTTCAAACGCTTTTAACACAAAATAAAAATATCTCAAAATAAAAAAAAAATAAAATATTTTTTATTTTTTTATTCTAAAATTTTTAAAATATAAAACACATTAAATAAAAATAAAAAAAAAATCAAATACCTAGACATTTTTCCGCGCGCACTGCGGGACTCATTCTTATCTACTTCTCCACCAGTGGAGTATTAAACGGCACAAAGACTGACATTTTCCTGAAAAGCACCAACTGTTCTTCGGAGGGAACCTCAGGAATCCTCCAATGGATGGGATTTAGGCCGTGTTTGATAGCATGATGGAAAGGCCAGATTAGACTGATAATTTGTGAACCCCACGTATATATATAGTGTTTGTTTAAGTTTTGAGTCAATCTGTGGACCCACGGATTGAATTGATAATTCAGTGAATGGCGAAAACGTAATTTTATGAGAGTGATGGTATTATTAATACTCCATATTCAGATTTATTTTTCGTCAAAAATTAAAAGTTTAAAATTATTTTTTTCACGCTATATTTCAAATCATGTTGAGTATGATTGACAATCCTATGTTGAAAGGATTGACTTTGTCTCCTTCATTCATTATTTGGGATAGCCAGCTTGTCACTAAATTTAGCTTAATTAATTTTAGTTTAATTCTCAAGTATAAAAAGGGGAGCTTGGGAGAAAGAAAAAAGTGTGCAGAAAAAAGAAAAAGATAAAAAAAATTCAAGTGCAGAGAGGTGTGAGAGAAATTACGTGTTTGTCTTTTAGAGTGAGATATATTTCAGGTACTTTTTGTCTTAATTTTGGTACCAAAATATTTTGTATCATTTCTCATTTTTTATATTCTCCTTTTGTCATAATAAAATATTTCTCTTGTTTTCGCCTAAGGATAGGCATTACGCCGAACCATATAATTAGTTGTGCCTTTGTGTATTGCAATTAATTTTATTTCTTACCCATAACTATTTTTCTAATTTTGTTACCATATTAATTTCAATTTGTCACAACAAATAACATCTTTTATCCCATTTTATATATTACCAACTAAACACAAAAAAAATAATTTTATATAAAAAATTAATCACATCTTTTATTTAATTTCGTATGTTATCTCATAGTATTATTTATCTTCCATCATTCAATCTCGCAAAACAAACAGAGACTTAATACCTAGGAGGAAATGGGTTGGACCTTCTGGAATAAGATCCATCATATAAGAAGAGAGAAACTTGGAGACAAAATAGATTCAACACCAGCGGTTGGATCTTCTCAAAATAAATAATAAAAAAAAATTTACAAAATTAAAAAGATTTATTGGGACCGCTGTTATCAAACACTAATAATATTTTAATTAAAAAGTAATATTAATCTTAAAAAATAAAAAAATAATTGCTAATTTTTTGCAACCGTTAAAGGCAATTGTGAGTTCAAAAAAGTGGCCGCTAATTTTTCCAAGTCATGTGGCTGGGTTTTGATGCCAAGTTCGTGGAAATAATTAGTGACCATTAGTGACCGCTTTTTTACAATGGCAACTACCTTTAACAGTTGTAAAAGATTACCAATTAAAATTAATTAGCGGTTGCTAATACCATCGCTAATAATTCAACAGCTGCCTACATGGTTACGAATATTTTTTAATGACCCTTCTTCCACTTTTAGCGAAGTTGCTAAAACTCTCATTTCCGGTAGTGGAGCGAGACAGCAAGTTGATGCCTTAGCTCTGGCAAGAGAGGAAGAAAGAAAAAAGATTGAAAATGACGTACAAATAAGGAAAACAGAATTGATGGCACTGAAAGATCAATTGCCGCCAATGAGTGATCACCGAGCAACACACTATTTGCCCAATCCTTTTGGTTGGGGTTTTTTCTTCCAACAGATGAAGGAAGAGAATCAAGGGTCTCCCAAAACTAAATTCATATAGGGACAGA
The DNA here is from genome assembly GCA_035590655.1 of Pouteria glomerata. Lineage (NCBI taxonomy): Eukaryota > Viridiplantae > Streptophyta > Magnoliopsida > Ericales > Sapotaceae > Pouteria > Pouteria glomerata. Next base: position 2,483,963 of record JAVXUM010000029.1, read on the forward strand.
GAGGAATCTTCACAGCACAATAACTGGACGCAATGCAAGTCTTCTAGACAAGATAGAACTGACCAGGTGACCCATTTTGAGGAACTCCGAATAGGAGAAAACACGCACGGGTAAAGAAGGAATGACCGGAGAAAGAAAAAATAAAGTTAGATTTTTTTTTTTCCCCTCGAACTGGTTACTAATTAATTATTAAAAATTTATTTATTGTATTTGAAAAAAGAAAAAAAAAAGTTAGGTGTCATTTGATATATATGAACTCATTTTTCATTTTATATTTTTAAAAATAAGAAAAACAGTTCAAAACTTATTTGCTTCACTCAGTTTTTAAAACCTGCTTTCGAAAATAGAAAATAAGTTTATACATAGTATGTTTGGAGTGATAAAAAATGAGATAAAATAAGATAAGTTGTGAGTTTGTAATTCATATAGTGAACTGAAAAGTAAATAACTTTTAAATATTTTAAAATATTTTCAGAAGTTTTCTACGTCTTCTAGCGAACTAAACGATGAATGTAAAATTGTCAAAAGTCATTTTGAGTATTTTTTAACCCAACATAAAAAAAATCCTTCAACGTGAAAAGCAGAAAATGTCAAATAAAATATATTTTCAATATTCTTAACACATGAACATAAAAATAAAAAAAAACAAATACAAATCATATCCTACATTAACTTTTAAGGAAGTAACTAAGTTGATTTGACATGTTTGCCTTTGTGAAGAGGTTTAAAATATAAAAATAAATTAAAAAAAAAAACAAAAACAACAAAAAAAAAAAAACAATTGGAAGAGCTTCCAAGTTCTCTTCCCAAGCGGGTATGACAACACAAGTTCAGGCACGGCCATCTTCCTTACTTTCTCGCAATGGATATTAGATTTAGACGGTGTTTGTATGATAAAAAAGTATAATAAAATATAAAAAATTAATATAAAAATGATATATAGTGAAATTTGATTATTAGAAGTTGATAATTATTTAATAATTTTTGATATTTTTTTTTATAATTTTTGTTAGTCTAAACATTCCCTCAGAAGGTTATAGATACTCAATTATTAGATAGGTATCTGGTTACACCGTGCGTATCCGATTATCCATGAATATCCGATTACCTGATGGATTAGAGGATAGTAGCCAATTAAAAATACCTATTGAGTACCCGTCTAATTTGAATATTTTACAAATTCAAATATGGTATAAGTAATATCCGACTACGAACATATCTGTTACCATTCTTAGGTAGAGCTGCTATGATTCTACTGAGTTTTAGGGGATTTGGAAGAAAAAAAAAAACTATCAATTTAGCTAATTTTATTAATTTTTGGGCATTCATGTTTTTCGTATATTTACTTTTAAATTTTAAATTTTACAAACTTTTGTCTACTTTATTAAATTTTGTCAATTTTTATCAATTTTTTGGTAATTTTTTTATTAAAATCAAATGAGTAGGTGAAACTATGTTTGAACGGGTCTAGTCAAAATTTAAAATTTTTAAATTGTGCTCAAAAAATAAATAACAACCCTACTTGTTTTTTTTTTTTTTTTAATTTCCAAACACGCTCTTTGTCTGTAAATTTATCAACACCATAAATGGGAAAAAAAAAAAAAAAGAATGCCACAAGCATAAATTTTCTAACAACATTATATGAGGAAAGAGAGAACTTACTAGGATATGGATCAAGGGAAGGCACTAATCGAGCTAAATTCTCATTTCTATCTCCTCTTTCCATCAAGTCTAGTGTATTTTGTCGCTTCATCTCTTCCACTCACTATGGTCCTGCAAAAAGGTCATACAGCGGCACCATTTTATGATACTTTTTCTAGAGAAAATTGCGCTAAAGTAACATCAATGGCATTTTTCCAAAAGTGTCATTAATGGGTCGTACATAACAATTTTGTCGCGATCAAAATTTAGGCTCAGTATGTTTTAAACTACAATATTTTTAGAAATACTGTTACTCATAGTTCTTCAAAAAAATTAAAATAAAAATAAATATATCTTTATTTATATATTTATTTTGTAAAATTATTATGATTCTTCAAATAGGAGTGATGTTTTCTCACATTATTTAAAAGAATCTAAAGAAAACAAATATATGGGGATCAGGCATAGACTATCTATCCCTTCATGGGCTTACCTCTTAACTTGGATAAAGTGAGCACCCAATATAAAAAGTATTGGGACACAAAGGATAATATCCAATTCATTAAAACAATTAGAGTATATTTGATGCGGCGAAGATTAATAAAAAATAACAAAAAATGTGATTTGAGGAAATTTTAGGTATTTGGTATACACATCTCGAATCACATTTTTAAAGAGGAATAGTAGGACTCCCGTCCTGACGAATTAGATTTCTGTTTGGATGATTTTAAAATTTTCTCTTTTCTTCCATCCTTTACTAGTAGATGACGCGACAGGGTTGATAAGTCTTTCCATTATTACTGCTGATTGAAATTCGTCGGAACGACATTTATCTTCACATTGAAATAGTTTCGACCAAAGCTGGGGAGAAAGTAAAAAAATGATAAAGTGTCCAAATAGTTTCTACAAATCCGTCGGAACGATCCTAAAAAAATTAGTTACAGTGGGTGTCATTCAGTAGCTTAGGAATCCGTGGTGAAAATAATAAAAAAAAAATTGTTATTTGATTTACAGAATTCTAGTTATTGACTTTTTTTTGAAGAAAGTATTGAACTTTTTTTAAACTTTGAAAAAGTAAGAAAGTGTAAAAATATAATAGAAATTTTTAGTAAATTTTGTTATGCCAAACAGGCCCTTAATATTTGATGTGGGAGGAGTGGAGAAGAATATATACCTTCCAAAAAAAAAGAGGGAGAGAAAAAAAAAAATATATATATATATATACACATACATGTAAGTCATATAAAATAATCTACCATTTTATTATTCATTTAGTAGACATTTTAGTTGTTGGCTTAATTTGCGACCGAGTTAGACCATTTTTTGTTTCTATATTAGAGTTCTTACTTCCACGTCAGGCAATTAAGTGCATAACGGATTTTATTATCAGTCTATTTAAACTAGTTAATTAAATAAATATTATCTTATTTATCTAATTGTTTTTGCTTATAATTTTAATTGACTTCAAACTAATGAGTTCAATTTGGCTGGTTTATGGATTCGGCTTGTAATTTCCACCTATATGCATGGGTTAAAAATAGGTGTAATTATTAATTTGATAATTATTAACGAAATTAAAAAGAAAAAGTGTTTTTTTTGGGGTATTTATTCATGTTATAAATGACAACAACATTACATTTGATGCTTAACATATTTTATAAGGTCATACCCTGACCTTAGGGGCCCCCACTACTCTTGCCCTGGAGTAACATGGAAGAATAACATATTTTATTATAGATAGTAAATTGGATTATTACTCTATAGTTTTAAATAATTAACCACAATTATTATTACTTCAAATAATTTTAGAGAATTTCAATTTCGTTATAATTTAAGTTTTACACTAATTTTTTAATTATTTTATATCGATTATATTTTATTTTTCTGTCTTCCTATTCATTTCATATTTTTCTTGTGGTATTAACTGACTATTTTAACCAGTACGAGCCTCCCTTCTTTATTGTCTTTATTTTTGAATCACATGACTGATTTTGTTATGATGAATTATTTTTTCTACATTTCATTACAAGAATTTTTGTTGAATAAAAATTAATTATAAGAATTATGTTGCAAGGTATTAGTTGTTATGTGATTGTTATTTAATTAAATAATAAAAAAAAAGAAATAGTGTTTGTCAATTATAATAGAAACAATTATTTTCAAGGTCATCCGCAACACTTGTAAGAGAAAAAATAATAATTTTTTCAGATAAATTTTGAATTCTCACCAATCAACTAAGAAAGTTTGGAAAAAGAAATTTCCCAAAAATATTTTTTCATTTAATTAAAATTTATTTTTCAATAAAACAAACAAAGCCTAAGAGTCTTTTTTTTTTTTTTTTTTGATAACTGAAAGTGTCCGGACTAGTTTGCGTGTAATAAAACTTAGGAATTTCTCTTAACACTAAATTAAAATATGAGAAAGTTAAGTGCCACTAACATTTTAGAAAATAAAATAAAATAAAAAATGAATAAAAATATATATATAATAAAACACAACACATTTTAAAAATGTGACTCTTTCAAATTCAAATACAAAAGCTGATAGTTTTATTCTCTGATATCTTTTATAAACCAAAACTGTCACGCTTTTAATTTAGTTATTTAGGATGGATGACATAAGAATATAAAAATTATATAAAACAGATTACAATCTAGTACAAATTATATACATATCAGAAACATCAAATAAAGTATTATCAAATGTCTCCCATTATCAGATAAAATAACATTTGTGTATATACTATCATAAATCAAACAATAACATAATCTACTTTGACGCCAACTTTAAAAATAACATTCAAGATTCGTACTTTTAGAATATATACTATAATTATATTTATAATTTACAAAATAATGATATTATAAATGTAAGCATTAAATTTTGGGTCACACAATTTATAATATCATTATTTTAAAAATTGTAAACATGATTACAGTATATATTTTGATTGTACTAACCTTGAATACTGCTATTGATGTTGGCATTAAAATAAATTATATTATTGTTTAATTTATATTAATGTACTAAAAAATTATTTTGCAGAGGAATAAGAGACATTTAGTAACACTTTATTTGATGTTTCTGATATAAACTTAACTTTGACTAGATTTTAATTAATTTTATATAATTTTTATATTCTCATGCCGTCCGTTCTGGATAATTAAGTTAGGGCGTGACAAAAACTTTCCTCAAATAATGATATCTGAAGAGTTGTATTGAAAAAGATAAAAATTTTACTTACTAGAAATAATACAATAAAAGAAGAATTTATTTTAGATTTAAAAAAAAAATGTACTAATATATTTTAATTTCAAATACATACATATTTAATTTTAATTAAGAAATGTCATAAGTACGAATTATAAAAGTTTTGGAAGAAAGGAAGATAGCAATAATGAAAATGATTTTGACAAAAGCAAATAATCATCAATGATTTTAAAAAAGGTACAAAATGATCCACTCTCCTAGCTGGTGATATCTTCAAACGTTTGAAATCAAGGAAAATGATAAATAATTTTATTTTTTGTTAAAGAAAATAAGGAAATAGTCCTGCAATTTCCATCCTATATCCGAAATCAAAATTTCGTGAAAATATAATGATGTAAAAAAAATAAAAAAAATTAATAATCTTAGGTAACAAAAAGGAACGATGGGTGAGTTGTCATTAATCGTCTATTTTTTTTTCTTTTTATATATAAATTGGCAGAAAGAATAATTTATTTATTTATTTATACTATTATAAAATAACACCAGAGATACTGAAACTGCATTTGAAAATATCATTTTGTTTATAGTTATTAATTTTTTATTTTAATAAAATATTTAATGTTATTAGCTTTTTAAAAATTAATTTAATTTAAAAAATATATTTATTACTTAATAAAAATAATTCAGTAAAATACAATTATTATATCATTTAATACAGTAAACATAAGATATTTTAATTATATAATTTGTTAAAAAAGTGAATAAAATATATTTCGTGACAATTTAAATAATTTAATTATGATATTTGTTAAAAATAATTTAATAAAATATATTTCATATGAATTTAATAAAATAATTAAATTATTTTATTTGTGAAAATTAATTTTTTAAAAATATATTACATATTAATTTAGATATTTAATTAATTTAATTGAACTATATTATTTATTAAAAGTAACTTTAGTTTAACAAAATATTGAATAAGATAATTCATTTTAATATCATGCAATTAAAAAAAAAAAAACAAAAGTGTTAAAATTGATAAAATATTTACATCAAAAAAATAATGTGAAAGCAAATTTTTTTATTTAAATTTTTCTCTGTTTATGTTTTTATTTTTTTAAAGAATAAAAAAATAAAAACAAGTTTAATAAATATATTTTTGTTGTCAATTTTTAAAATTCTGTAAATATGAATTAAAAAAACCGTAAGCATAAATGTTAGCAAACGTAGCTTTAGAAATTCATGAAGTTATTTTTTTGGTCAAAATTTTTTTATTCTCCCTGTCATACTCCTAAACTTTAAATAATATATTTTTTATTTAAAATATTACATATAAAATATTTTTATTATTTTAAAATAAAAAATACCTATTAAATTTTTGTATTTAAAATCCATAAAGTTATCTGTTACTCTGCACACAACATTGTGTTTATTTTCTTAAAAAATTTTCAAAATAAAAAATTTAACTGAAATTTCACAAAGTGTATGTGCGCTCAATTCTAGTGTACAAAGTCAAATATATATAAACTAAATTTGCACAACGTTTATTCTATAGGATCAACCACCCAAAAACAACTTCTTCTTCTTCTTTTTTCTTCTTTATTTATTTATTTTTTTAAATTTTTTATTTTTTATTTTTTACAACTGATACTTTTGATGTTGAACTCACGCCCCTTCTCCCCACCCTCAACCTCCAATTGTATGTTGAATTTAATGTCATAATGTTGGGGGAAGAAACATTATAGTGAAATGATGGCATGCATGAGCAGTATATATATGTGTATATATAATGTTGCATAAGCATCACCATTTTCTTATTTTATTTTTTCTTTTATCTCCCTTTTTTTCCAACCCAAAAAAGATCACAGGTTTCATGAAAAACATGTTCATGCTTGCAGAAAATCTTAAAAACTATAAAATAATAATAATAATAATAATAATGTTAATAATTCTAACGAACGCGATGTGTTTGTTTTACGGCAACAAATATGAGTATATTAAGTTAAGTTAAATTAGGAATTAGAAGATTACCTCAGTGATCACCAAACTTGAAAGTTGGTAAGCAAATAATGAACTCCAATTCTTCGTGAAGGCTTCAAGGTAATGTTTCTGACTGCTATACTGGGAAGACTTGATGAAATCAAGGCTTAATTTATAAGGGGCTGAAGGTCCTACTCCTACACACAAATTAGAGAGATACAAAAAATAAAATAAATAAATAAGTATAATATAATACAATATAATATAATATAAAGGAAGACCATTAAGGCTTATATCAGTCTACGAGAAATTATTAATATTTGCATGCTTAGGTTGTGTTTGGTTATTTAAAAAAAATTACTGTTTTTTATTCTTTTTTTATTTTATATGACATTTTTTAATAAAAATTATTTTTTTTAAAATTATAACTTTAAGGTATGTTAATTGCATTCGTCAAAAAATAAAAAATTTGCGTCCGTTTTAATAAAACCTAGAAAAATAAAAAAAAAATCAATTTTTTCTTTATTTTTTTTTTTAACAAAAGCGATTAACAAGTCTAAAAGTAACAGCTTTTAAAAAAAAAATAATTTTGAAGAAAACAAATCACGTAAGACAGAAAAAGTTAATTTTTTTTAAACCAAACAAAGCTTTAGTTTCTCTCCAAACCCTCAAGTTACACTTCCTTTAATTTATTTATTTAATGATGATGGAAATTTCGGAGCTGGAAAAATCCTTAACTTTTTTTGAAAGATGCTCTATCAATTTTAGTTCATTAAAACATCACTAATATATATATATATAATTTTTATATATAACCAAAATTTGAAAGTCTAATTAATTTTAATGTCTATAAACACTGTCAACCTATTTCTTATGGTTAATGACATAGAAACAATACTAAAAAAATAATTTGAAATTTAAATGGCCTTATAAATTTAAGCATATAACGATATTCCTAGTATGATGATTTTAAAATTAATTTTAAACCCACTGTGAATATCTCAACATTAAATAAAATTTAAGAATTTGAGAAAAATAAATTAGAAAATAAATCAACAGACAACGAAAAAAATGTAAAATTTTATTGCCATTATAGAATGTGCATTTTTAGCCATAAATCTTATTTAAAAAAAAAAAAAAAAGTTTCGAGAATAAGATGAAAGATAAATCATAGAAAATTTGTTATATGTTTAATTATTGATAAATTATGTGATATGGAAAGATGTCAAGTGTCACTTAACTGATAAAATTCATAGAATATATATATATATATATATATATGAAAATGAATTTTATTTGTGAATATTTATATATGAAATTACTTTTGGAGGTGTATTATTATTGATTAGATTTTTTAAAATGATTTATTTTTTATTCATTAAATATATCTTATAATATTAGTTATAATTATTTTAAACTTAAATTTGACCCTAAAAAATAGCCTAAATTTGACCTGGGACCAAAAAAATTTATAATTTCAACCCTACTAATAGCATGATATCATAGACCAAGTGAACAAAATTTAAGTTTGGAAGGGTTTTAATTAGCGTGTTGTCAGGTGCGGACTCAAAATTATAATTAGTGGAAACAAAATTAAATTTTTAAGATAAATAAAAGTAAAAATAAAGATACAATGTGAACCAAACATTAGAAAAAAATTATAATTTATAAGAAAAAAATAACAAAAATAATAAAATTTTAGTATAATTTTTTAAATTAATAGAGATAATTGTCCTTATTGAGTCTTGTTTGAGTCTGCATATGCTTGCTGTACAAATGAATTAACTGTGCTAAGATTTATATGCTGGTACAACTATAACTTATAATATAGAAAAAAGAAATGTTTCAACCAATTATCCATCGTGTCCTTCTCCCAAAACGAATATGAGTAGGTTGATGGATCCACATCTTTGTCCAATATGAAGGTCCACAAGGTCTCAAATTCATAACCAATGATTTGGCCACCGATCAAGTAAAAATCGGAACAGGGATGGAATTATTTTATAATCACCAAATAATTACCCCAAACAAGATGTATAT
>JAVXUM010000029.1:2525249-2536535 GCA_035590655.1 Pouteria glomerata
TCACTCGTGATGACAAAAGTAATAATTACAAAACAACAAGCATTACACATCATCCCTGATAATTAAAGTTTTGTATAAACGGGTAAAAAAAATATCAAATTTTATTAAATTTTAATTATTTTTTATATTTTTTAATTAAATTTAAATACGTATTACTTTTAAATTAAATTAAATATATTTTTATTATAATTTTTTTCAAATTTTACTCTTCTAAACATTTTCTAAAAATAATATTTACGTAATTATTAAATATTATTTAATTGACTGAAAGCATTAATCATTATGTAGTTGTTCTGCTGAGATATGCACAAACGTGTCGCGTAGGAATCTGATAAGCCAATGACCTTCTCTCTCAACTCTCTTTCAGTGGTGGGCGCACTGGGCCAGTAGAGTTTTTGTCTGTCAAAATGCTTGAGAGAGAGAGAGAGAGAGAGAGAGAGAAGTCTGTTTCTTCCGAAACTCTTTTTTTTTTTAAATTAAAAAAAACAGAGCCGTCAGAACATGCGAGACAAAGGTTAATTTATTTTATTTTAATTTACTTATTTTTTCATGTTCAGCTGTTCGTTTTTCTGTTCTCTCTGCTTGAATTAGTGTTCTGGGTATTGTTTTCTTTTCACTTTTCATCTGGGTGTGAGATTCTTTGCGCGTGGCTGAGATTGATTCAGCCATTCATTGAGCCGACCCACTTGTGAATTCCGGCAACGTCTACTGAAATTATTATTAATCTCAATCTGGGTTTCGCTTTTTATTTTTTTTTTCTTGTTATATGACTGGTTGTTAAGCTGTTCTGTCCTCAAACGCCTCTCTGGACTTTGTGGGGTTTTAAGTAAGATGTGTAATACAGTTGTGTGGGTTTTTCGTTGAATCTTTTTGGAATTTATTTCCTTATCTGAAGCCTTCCGGTGGGTTCATTTCTTGGCTCGATTTGAGCATGGAATTTTTGTGACAATTCAATTTGGGAATTGGGTTTGACTTGTTCTTGAAGGGTTTGGATTTGTGTTTTGTGGGTAGTAATCAGAAACAGAAAGAAGAAAGGGAGGGATTCAGTTGTTAGCGTTTCATGGATAATCAAGTGGAAATTGAAGATGAAACTGAAAACAAAGGAAGCATGTGGGTTTTGGAGCAGAAGCTTGACCAGCCCATGGATGAAGAAGCTGGAAGACTCAGAAATATGTACAGGGAAAAGGTAAGATTCCCTATTCTTTCCCTTTTTTAAGTCAACATCTCTTTATTTGCTTTTTTGTTCCCCCCAGTAAAAATGAATTACTTCTACTTGTTTGGTGTACAAGACAATTACTTATTGATATTGATTAAATTAGTAGGACAAGTGATTTAAATCTAGTAGCTTGAATTTCTAAGACCCTACCTTCTATTTCGTTTGTGCCAGTGGTTTGGTTGTTTGGAATCATTTGATCTAAAACAATTGATTTGAAGCCATGGAGGTCTAAATGTTACTGGATTTATGTTCATCGCTGATGAATTGAAGCGATTTTTTTTGCTCTATGGAAGTGATTTAATAACATGGCATTTATAAAGTCTTCTCTTTTGGCTTTTCCAATTGTAGACTTCTTATGATCTTAAAAATGACTATGTAAGATGAAAGTGCAGTGAAAAGTGCATCACTGGGTTTACGTTGCATCACTGGTGATTTGAAAATTTGGCATGCCAAATGGAAATTGTTGCGTGAAATGGTATGTTAATAACAGCCTTTTCCTTTGAGGTATTCCTCCAATTTGGGAAATTTTATATCAAAATATCAACAAATTACTGTTTTTTTTATGATGATGATTGTGTGAATTTCTAGATACAGTTTCCATATTTACTTTTTCAGTATTGACTTTGCCCAACAGTAATTAGTAGAACAAATTGTATGGATGATGGATCTATATTGTTATTTTGTTTCTGTTGAATTTGAAGAATTTACTGACTTAATCTCACTCCAGACTAAGTTCTAGTGTGGTGAATTTATACACAAAAGAGGGTGACCTTACCTCTTAGGATCACCAGGTGAGTAGATATATTAACTAGACACATTTCCCTAATTAATTATAACACTTAATTATACTTAATACATTAATACTCCCCTTCAAGCTGGAACATACATATGTTCTAAGCTTGTTACAAATAAATTTTATTAAATGACAACTGACGGAAGCCTGTGACTAACGATTGAGACTGATGGAAGCCTGTGACTAACGATTGAAGACGAAGCGCTTTTACAAACAATAGACGACGAAGCGCTTGACTGTTGGGAAGATTGAAACTGTCATTGACTGGACTAGACTTCAACCTTCGACTAGACTGATCGTTGTCGACTTCTACTGGTGATCGTTGACTTTTACTAGACTTCAATCTTGAAAACAAGTTTGACGACGATGAGAACAGCGACGCATCCGAAGATAATACATACTTTCGAACATTGACAGAAATACATGCGAAGCTGAGAAACTTGTTTTGCAAGAGGCTTTGCGGATACGATAAGCGAAGAGTTCAAAAAATTTACGAACAGTACTAGAGGAGTCACCAGAGTGTGGGAAGAAGACTGCGAAAAAGACAGAGGGTTCATCCTAGTATCACGCGCCTACACGCGCTGCTTCGGCGGAGGCGCGTGAGGACCACGCGCAAGGAGACTGATTGCGCGTGGGAGCGCGTGAAGGGTTTTCTAGCGGCGGCGTTCTTCTGACCATAGTCGTCACCCTTCGACATCCGTGCAGACACCAAGAATATGTTGAAACAATGACCGAAGATGAACTTTTCACGTTGACAATGGTGGCGTCTTGACTTCCGACGGGAGAAACACTAACCGACCACAAAGAAATCTTTGAAGATGTGCCAACGAAAGAACTGGTATAAGATATGAACAAGATATGACAAAGGAAAAGACATTGAAAACATACTTTTTTTTTTTTGGATTTTTTTTGGAGAATGCTATGATACCATGTTGAAATTTACTGACTCAATCTCACCCTCAGACTAAGTTCTGGTGTGGTGAATTTATACACAAAAGAGGGTGACCTTACATATTACCTTGGTGTCTAAGTTCTGGTGTGGTGAATTTATACACAAAAGATGGTGACCTTACCTATTACCTTGGTGTCTCTTAGGATTACCAAGTGACTAGATATATTGACTAGATACATTTCTCTCATTAATTATAATACTTAATTATACTTAATATATTAACAGTTTCCTGATTTGCTTTTGAATCCTGCAGAAGTTCTCGTCATTATTGCTTCTGCGACTTGCATTTCAGAGTCTTGGGGTCGTCTACGGAGACCTAGGAACATCTCCCTTGTATGTGTTCTACAATACTTTTCCTCACGGAATCGAAGATCCAGAGGATGTGATTGGTGCTCTTTCATTGATCATATACTCCCTCACTCTTGTACCCTTACTGAAGTATGTTTTCATAGTTTGCAAGGCAAATGACAATGGGCAAGGTAAGCTGATACCAGTTTTGTTTTATTAAAGTCTGCATTTGTGGAACTACAGAACAGATAATTTATAATTGAATGACAAACATATTTATTATTATAAAAAATATGACTACTTCTGTGGCCCGTCCTTTCAGAAGTTGTGTGCCCTACTAAGGGAAGGAAAGTGAATTTATTTAGTTGTTTTCAGCCTTAAAATTTGCTTAGAGTCAATCTCACTATAATTTCTTCTTTGTTGCCTTTGGGGAAGTTAGTGGGCATTTCTGTCTGTTCCTTATTTCAGCAGCCCACAGACATGATAGTTATAATGCATGCATGTATATCAATTGTGCAGTAGTTGAAATTAATTTTTAATTGATTAATATGAATAATAGAAAGTGAATTAAATAAACTGGCTTCATTAAAATGAGTTAACACTGAAGATTATACATATCATTGATATTAGAAAACTATGCATTTGATTACATTGGACACTGCCTTGCGTGTGACTATATTATCTGTGCACACATATCCAAATGCTTGTGAGTCATGTGTGTGCCTGTAGTTAGTGGCTAGTGTGCACGCTACCATGGATTTTGTGTGTGTGCGCAAGAGAGAGTTTTGGTTTGCAGGAAGTGCAGATAGAACATTATTATTAATATATTTTTTTGATAAGTACATTTAGAACAACATGTACTGTCTATGCCCTTCAATATACAAAATTTTCTAAATATTTGATTCAGAATGAAAGACCGTGTAGACTTGATACGATTCAAGTTAGACCTAAAGGCTGCCACTTATCATACTAGCCGAATGAAGAACCCTAATTCAAGAGAATTCTAGATTTCACCACAGATAGTGAAATAATTCTCAAAATTATAAGTGTATATTATTCAATCCAAAGTATCCTACCCACAGGCCTACAAATTGCTTAAATAATGAAAACCCTAATGCCAAACTAAGAACGACAATATACCACGAAATTCCAAATTTGGCAAATATGAGATGATTACAGAATCTCAAAAGAAAAGGAAAATAAATCAGTACAGGGATCAATTTTGACTTCTATTCTAACAGCAATTTTGAAATAAAAATTACCAAAAGTAGCAAAGTTGTTAATTCAGGGCCTTAAAAAGTGGACTTTGGCCAGAGGAAGCTTGCATCATAACCTAAGTGGCAAAAATGACCCTGGATGGCCTAAAATACTCAAAATTCATATATTACACATTCGAATTGGTCTCTTGTGGCAAAAGTACCATTACATCCCCTGGGTGTCTGAATTCGGTAGGTCTGATCCATGTAACTCAAAGTTACTTGTTTCGCATCAAGAATTATATTTGGTGAAACAATAACTCACGTTTGATGGTGAAGAAAATTTTCAAGCTTCACATGGATAGAAGATAAAAAAATATATACTTATATATATTTATATTAAATTTTATTTAATTTCAATTAAATTCCTAAATGACAGTTGTATCTTATTTTAGTATATTATATAATGTATAATGTATTTAATGTTCACAACGTGTCCATGTACCCATCATCAACTTTTGAATACATATCTAATCTAACATATCTGGTTTTGGGATCTTTGACACCTAGACATGATCTTGGCACCCAATTCCATATAATATAGCATCCAACTACCTGAAGCTTTTATTACACATAGGTTCATGAACTTCGCAGTTGCACTTATCGTATCAAATTTGAAATAGTCTTCATTTGCATTGGAATTTCACTGTCTTATATGCACCCTTCCAATGACAATATGCTATAACACCGAGAACTTTTGTTCATGTAATGATGAGGTACCAGTAGACTAATGTCACTAATATTTTTGAATGTGCAGGTGGAACTTTTGCTCTTTATTCACTACTTTGTCGACATGCAAAAATCAATACAATTCCTAACCAACACCGGACTGATGAAGAGCTGACAACATATAGTCGTAGCACTTTCCATGAGCATTCATGTGCTGCAAAAACCAAGAGATGGTTAGAGAAACATGCCTCCAGAAAGAATGCTCTTCTTATGCTTGTCCTTGTTGGCACTTGTATGGTGATCGGGGATGGAATTCTCACTCCGGCTATATCAGGTATACTCTCCTTTATTTTTATTTTTATTTTTTTAAGGGGATGCCGCTCCATTTACAAAATCAATTTCCCTAAGAGATGATGGAGTATCCATGTGTTCAATGTAATATGGAAAACTGTATGTCCAGCTCCCTTCCCCTGGATAACCAACTAACAGTATAGATGGTGAGATTGTTTGTATTTGGTGGTGATCATCCGCCTATTTGATTTGTTGTGTTGGCCTTTTCTCTAACACATGACATAACACAAATTATTTCTTTTAATTGTAAAATTCTTGCAATTTTCCAAATATATCACATTCACAGAATTAGCCTAATCCCGTTTGAACTTAACACCTCGCATATAACATGGGAAAGATGACTGTTTCTTAACCCTCCAGAACTTGTAAAGAAGTATCTAGCTACCCCATTCACTTGTGGTGTGGTGTTCCTTCTTGCTAATATTTTGTGCATTAAATATTCTCATTCTGAACAGAATAATCCTTAATCATATGTTTCATAGGCATTCACAATAGGCAGGTTTCTTTTTCAACCAGCACTTATGAAAAACCTTCAACTTCACCATTCGTTACTAGTCTGTGCCAAGTTGTCAATATAATATAATGACAACATGATTGTGTAGGCCCAATAGAACAAACAGGTCATTTGTGACCTCCTGTAAAGCCAGACCCAGAAACTCTGATTTTTCAGAGTCCACTGTTGTTTGGAAGACCAACTCAGGCTCAATCTTCAGACACACACACACACACACACACATTTACATATATATAGAAATTGGTTCCACAAGCAAGAATTATCTTGGATGCCAAACATTTACTAATCTTTTGCCACTTGGTAAGTCCCAGGTTGTTTGATTTTTCTCAGATAATGATGAGCAAACAAATTGTTGTTCATAGAGAAATGATTACATTCCTCAATTTGGTCTCTTTCAATTCCTTAGGCTAGCAAGTTGATGTAATTATTTTCATTAAACAAGAAGCCTGGTCATTTGAAGAACCCATTTTGAAATCCGAGAGGAATAACAGATTTCCATATTCCCCACATCATTTGAACCCTTTTGTACAATAGAAACATGGCATCTTTTTCCCTCTTCCTCGTTCACATCCCTTTTTAGCTCCTTTTGAACTTTCTATGCTGGCATAAGACACTGCGGCTCCATCTCTTTAGTTTCTTGCACTACAGTATCTTCCTTTTTAATGCTGTCTTTTTAGAATGTACTATTGAGTTTTTTGTAGTGTTTCTGGATATAATCTGCCTTCCTATTCTTCTGGGTTGGTCTTGATTGTTTCAACCAACTGAAACTCTGAATTTGCATTATTTTATCTCTGTTTGATGTTATTTGAGAGACTAGTTGCACCGCTGTTGATTTTATTTGTGAAAATTCTCCGAATCATCTAAATTAATTAACCAATCCACAGAAGAAAAATAAAGTACGAAGGCACCAAAGATTAACGAGGAAAACCTTATCCAGGGAAAAACCTCAAAACAGTTTTCACTATATAATTAGGTTACAAATACCCATTCGAAATCTCTACGACTCCTTGCACGACTTCTTTCAAGTACTTGCTCGAATCCACGATACACCTACCAAGTAAAAACGAACTTTCTAAATCCTTAGAAAGTAAATGGACTCGACAAAGAATAAAGTAAACAAGAGAAAGACCTATACGCTCACAAGGAAAAATTCTCTCTCTCACAAAACTCTATAATATGTCTTCCCAAGTTTATCTCTTCATTAAGGCTGGATACATATATATAGAGTTACAAAGATTGCCCTAATTTGGCAAAATAAGAAACTAAATTCGTTTAGAAGATACACAGCTCGAACCCTCGCGCTCCCATCCTGCTGCCTGCGGACTTTTCTGGAATTCTCTTTTAGGTGTATATTAAAGGCGGTGCACCCTCGCGCATCCAACGAGCTCCCAGCGCCTATGTGGCGTAGCCGCGCGCTCCCAGCGCCCTGCCTGCAAGTTGTACTGGAATATTTCCGCGTGCCTTGTTCAGTGTTCTGGTTTAACTGGAATTTGAATCTTTCTTCAATTTGGCAACTTGCTGGATTTAGATCAGATTCAAAATTCTTTCTTTCTTCAAATTATTTTGATTCCTTAAACTTGACTTCTTGGATTTTGGAAACTTTATAACTGTTGAATTTCTTTATTAATAAGGAAACTTTTCATCAACTGTAAATTCTTTCTTGATTCATATTTAACTTAAGATTGCATATGAATTTGCCACAAAATAACCTTACAAGTTGGATAAGTATAACATTGCTGCTATTTTAGTTTTTTCTCTGACGCAGATGTTCAAGCAAAGAGGTCACCCATTCATTGGAGTATCTCAAGAATGATGCAGTCCTGCTGCCAATTTGTTAGTTTAAGCGCATAGATCTCCCACTTTGTGAAAGTGGCAAAACTTTTAGATTCTTACCAAACTATTGTAGGATTAATTGTGATCCCAAAATTGATTTAAGGCAGCATGGGAGAGTTCTTTCAAGATCTGTTAGTACTTTTTTTTTGGGCCAAATGCTGGTAGAAAGGATGGAAGATAGGGAAATTTTCTGGGGTCATGGTTAGACAAAGAGACTAAAGTTTGAGGTTGCCTAATGTGACAAATTTGACTGTGACCAACAGTGTTTAATGTCCTTGTACTTAATTTGCTATGTTAGGAACATAATTGGAACACTATCTTGAATATTTATTGTTTGTAGTCTTTTCAATATTTCTATGGCGGGTATCATTCTCACTTTGAATTTGAAGTTTTGCAATTTCTTTTTCCTATTATAAGATGCTTAACTAAATTATCTTTGACAGTTCTTTCAGCTTCTGGCGGAATCAAGGTAAACAACCCCAAGATGAGTAATGGTATTTCCTTACCTAAAGCTGAACTACTATTTATTTGCTATCTTTATGATTGGAATCTTTTGTATACAATTTAATTTCAATTTCTTTTTCATTTTCCTATTTTGAGTTTTATGTATTTTAGACTAACAAAATGTATACTTTGTACAACAGATGTAGTTGTGCTGGTTGCTGTTGTCATTTTGGTAGGTTTGTTTAGCATGCAACACTATGGTACTGATAAAGTCGGGTGGCTTTTTGCTCCAATTGTCCTACTTTGGTTTCTCTTAATTGGAGGTGTTGGCATGTTCAACATTTGGAAATATGATAGCAGTGTTCTGAAAGCTTTTTCACCACTGTATGTATATCGGTATTTCAGAAGGGGAGGGAGAGACAGCTGGACCTCCCTTGGGGGGATCATGCTCAGTATCACAGGTGAACCTTTATGTTGTCTTTTGGTTCATTTTTCTTAGACCCATTTCTGATTTCATAAATCATGTAGAAACCAGTGGCTTGTATTCTGATGATCAATTATTAACTATTCAGGAACAGAGGCACTTTTTGCTGACCTAGCCCATTTTCCTGTTTCGGCTGTACAGCTTGCTTTCACAGTTGTAGTGTTTCCTTGCCTTCTTTTAGCCTACTCTGGACAAGCAGCCTACCTTATGAAAAACAAGGATCATGTTATTGATGCATTCTATCGTTCTATCCCAGGTTAGTTCAGATATATATATCTCTCTCTCCCCCCTGCTGTTTTGACCTTAACAAACCAATAAGAGAAGCAGAACTGTTGAAGTATGGGTATAGGAAGCATTACTGATGCAGAAGTGTGGCGGTGGGGTGGACCTTAAAAAATCTGGCGCACAATAGACTAGTTTAATTGGGCCCTATAATCTGTCCAACATTGGCCACCCTTAAAAGAAATGGAAGGCGCAATACTCTTGGAAACTTATTTGGGAACCTTAGAATTTTTGCCCAAAAATATACGCAAGTTTTGAAATGATTATGCAAATTTTTTAACAGCACTTGAATGATATGTTCAAGATCAAGGAGTTATTTTGGCTACAAAGGATGATTAATTGCACTCCAAAATGTTTTAGGCATTGTTATTTATCACAGAAGTTTTGGGGCCATCTAATATTATTTTTTTCAACAATTAGGGGTGTATGAGTCAGTTTACGCACACTTCAACTAATTCTTTAGTCAAAGTAGGCCACCGATGCCAGGACTAAGAAAATAGGCCATCTACTCTAGGACTAGGGAATTCATGGGAGATAAATCTCTCCTGGTTGGATTCAAACTTGTGGACTCCCAAACGAGAGCCACAAGCCCGGGCCAACTTTGTCATCCTATATCAAAGTTACTTGAGAAGGTACTAAGCAGCGACGAAGCTGGGATTTTTTTATAAGGAAGGGCCAATTTTGTTTTCTTAGGTTGAATTTAGGTTTAGAAAAAAAGTATAAGTATTATTATAAATTATATCTTAACAGATTTAATTAGTGTCGTCAAATCCATATAACCAACCCCACCTAGTGGGAAAAAGGCTTAGTTTGGTTATTATTATAAATTATATATTGTGAATAAAAAATAAATTAATGTATATATGCATAGATGGACTTTCAAATTTTGGATTATGGTGGTGTTTGGAGTGCCAAAGTTTGGCAAAAAAAATAAAAAATAAGTAAATTTTAGATTGTTTGGGCGTTTGGTTATTCCTCAAAAGTGTGAAAAAGTTGGAGAAAACTAGTAAAAATTGATAAAGATGAAAATTTTTATAAAATTTAGAGATTTTTGCTAAAAATTGGAGAAAATTGAAAAAAATTAGAGATTTTTAGTGTAGAGAAAGTTGATAAAAGTTAGAAATTTTTGGAGAAAGTTGGAGATTTTTTGAGAGTTCTTGCACTCCAAATGCACCCTATATATAACAATTAAAAAATAGTTAAATTTTGAGGAGGTTGGTCCATAACTTAAATTTGTTTTAATAAAAAAATTTATATGTACTAGTGATGGTATTTTTCTGATCAAAATCAACTATTTTTTAAAATTTTAGGGAGGGCCAAATTATAATGGAATTGTTTTTGTAATTAAAAATTTTCATGTACAGATAACATTTTTTAAAATTTGGGAGGGGCCATGGCCACCCTTGGCCCTAAGGGAGCTCCATCCCTGGTACTAAGCACACAATTTAAGAAGGCTAGGTTATAAGAGAAGCTGGACTTCTATTTTATAGCTCTACTATATCTTTGTCTTTATCCTTTCGTTTTTCCGTTCACATTGATTTGTATAGCCTATATTAAACTTCGTTGTAAACAACAGTTCCTGTATATTCATTCGTATAGTCGACAATCTTACTTATTTGCCAAAAAATTCGGGTTTCCTTTTAAACAACCAAAAACATGAAAAATTAAAAAGAAAGAAAACTAGTTTTGTGCTGCAATTTTCAGACATCAATTTCATATCTGACCTTAAGTCAAGCGTATTTTCATTTGGCTAATCCTTTTAGGTAACATTTTAAAGGTTTTTCTTTTTCACTTTATGTAGTATGTTTTTCATTCTTTAAATTGTTTACAAATTTATATTCAATGTACGTTTTTATCTCACATGTGCTTCAAAAAGATTAGGTTTTTGCCTTATGCCATGCACTTAAGCTATTGGCAGACCTTAGTGGCATCTTGAGCCTTTAGTAAGTGTTAGATTGAAATTGAATCCAAGAAAGGTGTCTCACATTAATAGGGAGGGAGGGAGAGAGAAAGAGCATATGTTTTCATGGTGGATCAAATCAGAAATTTTTAAAGAAATTAAATGATGTGTAATATTCTTGAATAATTCATGAAAATTGATAACTCTTAAATTTATGGGTGAAAGTTCAGCTTGGCTACCCAAAAGAAAAGGTGATTTGCAATTCAGGAACAGCTTACAGAGTTCCATCCCCCCCGCGCCCGCG
>JAVXUM010000029.1:2544219-2560147 GCA_035590655.1 Pouteria glomerata
TTAATCGAACTCGAGTTATGTAATTTTTTCTAGAGTTGTAATAGGTGTGAATGTGTAAAAAGTGTTAGAGAAATTTAGAGATTTTAAAAATTTTTCAGAGTTTTTCAGAAATATTCATCACACCAAACGACCCCTAAGTTTCACCACCACCTTTACCATTACATTTTGTTATTATTGTCATTTATTGTTTTCACTATGATTATTACCATATTTGCTACCTTCGCTATAATTAATGCCACCAACAAGATTCTTTATCACTATTGCCATTCAGCAGCTTCACCACTGTCACTTTCCAACACCTTTGTTGCCTTTAATTGCCATTTTTGTTACCAGCTTCACCACAGCAAGAAACATTCTTCACCACTTCCACCGTTATTCCATATTTAACATTCCAATACCTCTATCACTCTCATAATCTATGCCACCAACACTTCATCACATTCATTGTCATTGTCAGATGTCATCACCACTCTTCATCATCATTTATCCTCTTTACCACCTTCATTACCAGTCACTATCACCTCCAATAATACCATCACAGCTCTTTCATCAACAATGTCATTTAATTTCATTGCCACAAATTCCAACCTCCACCTCATTTGTTCTAATTTCTATTGCCATCATTATCAACAGCACCGATCGCATGCATCCTCCTTTTTCATCCATCACTTTTTAAGAAGTTTCACATTTATTTCATTTTAATAATAAAAAAGTGATTTCATTAATAATATTATTAAATTTAGCAACCAAATAAAAAAATATAAATATTTATTTCATTTCATTCTTTATTAATTCTAATTTCATTTTATTCTTTATTAATTTTAAATTCATTTTACGCATCAAATATTCGTAAAAATAACGAACAAAATTGATGTCAAATATGACAACTTTATTTAACATTGTACTGTATTGACATGGACCCCTTGTGTGGATGCTGTCACTCATACTTCAACCTCCTATTTCGTGTGATAGTTGCCTTTATCGATGCAAAATTTTCATCGATTAGTGGATATGAATTTCCCATAGCAGTTGGCTCTAGCCATTTGAAGTTGAAGCATGGAAATGGGACACGGACCTTCATCTTCGTTTAGTTTATTAAAAATTTTGATAAATGTCTAAAATTTTTTAAAAATTATTTATATTTTATTTCATTATACAAATTACAAGTTTATAATTATTTCATTTTATCTCACTTTTTTACTCACTCCAAATACACCCAAAATTTCAATGACAAGAAATTACATTCTTTGAAAATATTTGTTGTCCTAGTTTCCCAATTATGTGTAAATTAAAAGTAATAATAATAATAGACATAATAAGATACGGCACAAAATAATGAAGAAAAAATTATAACACTAGATAAATACGTTATAGCTTGATATTAATATAATTTGACGCAATTTTAGCATAAATAAAATTACTTAACATGCCCATTAAATTTTAAAATATTAAAAAAAAAATCAACAGAAATAATTTACATCATACATTTATCCTTATACACCTTTTTTAAAAAATTATTTAAACTAAATACTATTTATTACTCCTTTAATACTCCATTCAAACCAACTATTTTTTATCTACCCTTCCTTCATAAGCATCACATCAATGTGGGCTCACCCTTCATAAATAATACCTTTTATTATTTTATATACCCTTGATAAATCATCCTCTTAAAATTTTTACCGCATCCAATCCGCCCATAGGGTGTTACTATAAACGTAGGTTGCATTTCAACTTATAGAACCATGTTTAAATGCTCCTCAAAGTTCAAACGGCAAAGGCTAGGCCAGTGGCCTCTTTTAATGAAACAGTAGTCTACCGTTTAACATAGAGAATGAACCTAGTGAAACAACTTCGTTTCATTTAACTCGTCAAATGACGTGAGCAGCTAATGTTCATCTTCAACATAAGAAAGATGGATACAAATATAGATACAAAATACAGATATAATATGACTACGGATATAAATAAGATAATTTAAAAAAAATATAAAGATATAAACACGGAAAAAAAACGACCAAAACATATAAATTTCATATATTTTTATTAGTCATATATGTGAATATAATATCCACAACAAAACTAATTTAATATATAATTCCATATAAAAAAATGACAATATAAGAAAAGAGATTTTATAATTTTAAGAATTTCAATTATTCAAATCTAAATTTGTCTAAAATCAAATATTTGAAAAATAAAATGATAAAATAATAAAACACACTATGTGACATATCCAATAAGTATCTTAAGAGCATCCGAGGAATATGTGTGCCCGATACATGTCAAATACAAATATAACACCTATTTTAAAGTGTATGCACTTCCCAGTCTTCAACCATAATAATATATCACTTTTTCTTCTTTCTAAGTGCAGTCAAAACTGCCATTACTGGGTTTGGATCCAACCTCCCAATATGAGAAATAGACCTTTCTACACAACCCAATTTTTAAGAGAGAGAGAGAGAGAGAGAGAGAGAGAGAGAGAGAGAGAGAAGCAAAAAATAAATAAAGAAATTAAAAAGAAGCCATGGATGCAACAAACCAATACCGAAACTTGTATTTCCATAGAGACAATAATAGTTTTCACATGTAAATACATTTCTTCAGGTTTTACACAAGCCATATATACTTTTTTCCAATAGTCCAAAACCATCAACAACCTATAAATCCTTACACTCTTAATAGGAGCCCATTCTCCCTAACTCCTGTAGGAAATACCTTAATGCACATAATGGAATAAACAACTTATCATTGGAGCTCATGATAACAAAAGCTTAAAGAAAAGGTTCATTAGGGGAATGTCCAGAGGGGCTACTTGGTTACCTGGTTTAGTGCCTGATGACCCTGCGGTTTTGTTTGGCAAGCAGCGGACATCACACGCAACCGTCTAGCAATCTCTGTAAACGATGGACGTGCAACAGGATCAGGAGCCCAGCACTGCTCCATTAGAAATTTCCATTCAGAGTCACAATAGCTCGGCACAGGTGGCCTCAATGTGTTATTCACGATACCTCCTGCAACCAAGGGTAAAGGTAATCAAACCACATGAATCATGCATCATCAGATGAGAAAGCAGAAAGGCAGGCATCCCCACCCCCCGGCGGTGCAACATGAATCATATGATGTTACTGCCTCCAGCATTTGGTAATGTGTGTGTGTGAGGGAGACAATCCATTCGCACTACTGTATACTTCGAACTTGATCTATACTATAACTAGTATTCACAGAATAAATAACCCTCTTTTTTTTTTGGTGGGGGGAGGGGGGGGGGAGGGAGGGGGGTTGATTAGTGAAAAAAAAAATTTTGAATTTTTGAACTGAACTTAAAACTTCAAATACAAGAACTGTTATTGTATTCCAGTTGCAAATGAACTTTTATTGTGCTCTAATTGCTCATTTGCAACAAACGTAGAACAAAGGTCCACCCAATTGAGCCCGAAGTACACGTTCATGTGTTTAGAATTTCAAGTTTTTAGTTCATTACAATGCAATTGTCAATCTAAAGTTCACATTTTTGGAATTTTCCCTTCCCTTTCTTTCCTCAGGTGTCTTCCCTCCCATTTAAACAGAAGTTTCTAAATGCACAAATATTCTGCTCCATTTTTTACTTCAACCAAAATTGACTTTAATATGTTCCATGGGTGTCATTTCTCTCGTCAAAACACACTGTTTTAAACCAAAAGGACATCAACAAACACAAAGTATGATCCAAGGACTGTCCTTCCAGTAATTAGATTGAGCAATGATCTACCTTCTACAAGGCATTCGAAAAGATTAGATAAAAGAATCCAATTGAGAAGTGGCACATCCATAAGTGGAGCATTTGCACAAGAAGCATGTTTGTACAGGTGGGGGCACCCGTGGTAGTTTCAGGTATCCGTTGTCCTTTAGTTGTCAATTATATGCTATTGTTTAAATTAGCCTCCTCAAAATCTGACGCTCCATTTACCCATTATATTGAGGATTAAATACCCAGTCCACTTGGTTGCACTTTACCAAGTCAAGTAGCCAGAGTCATGCTACCTGAATTTTCTCAACTTACCTGTCATTCATATCACATGAAGTATATGCTATATTGCAACTTCTAAAATCATAGAAGCCAAGTCTCCTCAAAACAGTTACTCACTTTTTGCTTCCTATGGTTGATTACAATGTTTGTCAGATGTTTGTCAAATTTTAGCACTCGCACTCATTTACAGCTCTTTTGCTTGTTGATAGGGTACCCAGCTACTCAGTTCCATACTGTAATCATCCTTTTTTGTTAATCCATGACAGGAGTTGTTTCTACTCAGTAGTAGTCATTAAACAGCAACCGGTCACAAAAATAGCTACATTCTTCCTTCTAAGTTGAAGCCACTAAGAAGCTTTGACATGTCACTCCAAAGGAAATTTGCAGGATTTGATAAGAACCGATCAGCAAGGAATATTGTCAAACATCAGCCTGATCACTAAGAATGTCTAGCTAAATGTGACATGTAATTCCACCTAAGACAACACTTACGGTTGGCAAGATGCACTACAATTAATGAGGTAGCCTACCAAACTGTAAGATGTATTAGGATGTCAATCTATTCTTTCCTAGTCATTTTCCTTTTGCTTTTTTCTCCCCTTCAAAACAAACACGATGATATTTCGCTGTACATATAAGTCCAAGCAGAAGTCCAGTTTTAAGATTAAGGAATCCAACTTGAGTGTAATCAAGTATATAGAGTCATGTAGAAAGTTCAGATTTAGAGAAACCATAGCACAACTTTCAATAAATATAATCAGCCAAGTTGCCTACGAAGGAAAAATTGGCCATTGAAGTCCCTAAATCTTCAATATGCGAAACAAAAAGATAATAGCAGACATATAAAAATTCAGGAAACAAAGCATGATCAATTGAGAATGGATTCAAGCATGTAACTCTACTTGAGTAGACATAATTGAGCAAGAGAGGTGGGGAATGAGAGGAGAGAACTAAGAACACACCTATAATCGCTCCATAATGCATATTTGCATAAGGCTCTTCACCGGTGAGAATCTCCCATAGGACAATACCAAAGGAGAACACATCAACCTGCCATCACCAAGAAAGTTGGTCAAGAATACTTGCAAGGAGCATCTCTAGTATCTTTGTTTTTCTCCTTTATTTTTTCTTTTTAACAACTCTGATCCATTCTGTTTCTTCCCATACACTTTCTTCCATTGTCAAAATAAATTAATTAACCAGCTAATGAAAATTCAGCAAGGGCAAACTGAAGGAAATCAGGACGAGCTAATAAGAAATTAAAACCATTGGACCCACCATATTTTGGTCATTAACAAACTGAATACCGGGAAACCATAAAATTTAAAGCATCCCCAATCAAATATTTCTTTTGATTGAAAGCAAAACAAAGTTCCAGGCCAAAATTCCTCAGAATAAACTGTACAATTCACGAGCTAATAAAAAAAGATGTGCATTCATATTCTAGGTGCTTTGAAACACATGAGCATTTACTGTTTGTAGACCTTCCTTTTATTTATTTATTTATTATTATTATTTTTTTAAAGCTAAACTGTATGTATTGTATTAATATAAGCATGACATACTTAGTATAAATAAGATACAGCCAGCAAGACCTCACCTTTTCAGAAACCTTGCTGCTGCCACCATTTAATAACTCTGGTGCCATCCATGGAAGGGTTCCCCTGACACCACCAGTAACCAACGTATTTCTTTTAATTTTTGACAACCCAAAATCACCCACCTGGATAAAGAATCGATTAGACATTGGCTCGAGTTGGAACAGAAAGCCATGAAAATATATTGGCCCTATTACATGGTCTACATCGTGATTTTGCAGCAGAAACCATTTGCTAAAACACTGATCCTGCTTTAGAAAAGATGAAAATATTAAAGAAAAATAATTTCAATACCATTAAATCGTTACCTTACAAATGGGCCTTAAAGGATCTTTCAAGTTCACCAGGAGATTGTCACATTTTAAATCAAAATGGACAATATTCTTTGAATGTAAATACTCCATTCCAAAAGCTGCATCCATTGCAATTATGAGCCGTTTGCGACGATCAAGTTGCCTATGCATTTTATGTAACATATAAGGATGAAATCATGAAGAAGATAAGAGGAAATAGTTCCACAAAGTGTGAATGCAGTGTTTCAAGAATTAAGATCTTACCTCTCCTTGCAAACTAAAACATTTCTAAGAGAACCATTCACCATGTATTCGGTCACCGTGGCAAGTGTTCCTCCTGGTCCATCCTGCACCACTCCATAAAATGCCACTACATTGGGATGGTGAAGCTTCGAGAGAATATCAGCTTCACGCCAGAACTCCACCGTCTGCAAAATGCTCGCTAGTTATCTATTGTGGAATCATAAAAATTTACAGCAAATCTTAGTCCTCAATGAGACAAGGCTCTAGAGACACAAGAACTTGTGAGGACCTAACCGAAATGCCTAATCTCAACTATATGATAACATTAGCATATCTTTCCCTTCCATCTTGTATGTTGTCAATCCATCTTGCAATAGAAGTGTAAATGTTAACAAGACTTTATTAAAACAACTGCACTGTTGCTGGTTATAGCTCTATGTTCGATCCATCAAGGGAAAAGGATGAAAAATTATTTGACAACTTATAAGAAGAATATAAAGCTCACCAGTCTCTCTTGCTCAGACGAACGCCCTGTAAAACAGCTTTTCTTTATTCGTTTAATGGCAACATCTGTTCCCCTCCATTTTCCATGATAGACAGTTCCAAAAGTTCCAGAACCCAATTCCCTTAACTCTTCAAGATCCTCATTCTTGATTATCTGCTTTAGCAACCATATTTAACAATCAACTACAGGTGACTAAAATCAATTGAGCAGTCTTAATAACTAAACAAAATCAATTAACCAGTCTCCACATTGTCCATTCAATACTTTGAATGTGCATCAACTGAGATGAGTTGGAACAACTAAAGATGAGATTAAGGGAGAAAATCCATTTAATGAACCTTCAAGATAAAAACCAAGAAAACCAAAAAATAGAGTTGGCGATGCCCCAAAAAAATAATTCTATGAAATTGGGCAGCCAAGCAGTATGCAGTTTGTTACACACTTTTACGAGTATCCAAACCACCGAAGGAGAAAATAATGTCCACCTTCGAACAGCATAGAGATGGTAAAAAAAAAAATCTGTTGTCACCAGTATCCATTCCACAAACAACTACATGTCAATCCATTTCTATTTTCCACATATAAAACAGGACATGAAACTCTGAACCATCTTTCTTTCTCATTGTATTTTGGGAACAGCGGAAAAAAGGGAGGAAACTTGAACTATCATTAGAAGCACGTGCCCAAAAGAAAAAATAAATAAATAAATAAAAATTTTACATTCAGAGTGCACTCCAATCATATGGAAAGATACATGATTTAGGCTTCCTCATTTTTTTATGCCAGAGGATTGCATGTGTAACAAGTTGAAATGTTACAGGCATTTGTCCGTATTGACCATGGAGAAGGTGGCTGCATGTTTGTTAGTAACAGCAAATCATTTGACATGCGAACGAAATTAAAGCTACAATAATTTTTTTTTCCTTCATCTTTCTTCTACTTTTTTGATTTTTCAATGACATGCAAAAGAGCTTTTTATGTTAACCAAACTAGACATCTTCCATCCAAACTTCTCTTGCTCTTTATCCTTCTGAAAGCAAAAATATACTCCAAAATGCTATACAAACAACCCATTGCACATAATTGCTTTAGTGAAAGCCATTATACCACCAAGGTTAACCCACCTGTAAGGTACTGAGATCAAACTCTCCCAGAGGAGGAGGATCTACAAGGGGAAGACCGTCATGCTGAGCCTCTAACTTCCCATCCTTAAAATAAGAAATATATATTAGAATAGTCACCAAGGGAAAAAAAAGTTTGGTTAAAGGTATATTTATTATTCGATCTAATGCTAATAAAAGTACCTTAATATCAGATTCTGGTGCAGCTGGATTCACCACACCTTCAAACTGCATACTTTCATTGACATTAGTCTGACAGCTTTCCGGATGCGATTCCAAGGTGTTAAGTTCAACTGCACTAGATTGCTGAAAATTAGCTTCATACTCGATATGGGAATCCATCGGACCCAAAGCAACTCCCTCATTTTTCAAAGGTGGAAAACTATAATCTATGGGAGCTCCTTGAATATTTGTAAGAGGGGATGAGAAACCAAGGTGATCTTGATCCATAAGGGAAATATCTTTTCTAACAAAATCACCTTGGACTAGCTTTTGAAAGAATGACCAACGTTTAGGTTCGTGGTTCTCCATGTTCAAGCTCAAGCCGGTTCCATCACTGTGCAGTGGACCTATTCTGGTCAGATCCCCAGAATTTTGGGCCTTGAAAATGTCAGACAAGAAATCAGGATGGAATCGATCATTAACATCAATAAGGATATCCCGCTGCTCTGGAGTGCCAACACGAGCAGACTCCCCTTGAGAAGGAGCTATAACTTGGCTCTCCCCCTGAGCAGATGATAGTGCATGCCCCTCGATATTAGTGCCTATGTTCTTTTTAACAGTAACATCAACTCGCACTGCCCCAGGAATAGATTCCTCATGCCGTTTTCCAGAAGCTGCTAGAAATACTATTGGATGATTCACTTCGGATGATTCCTTGTCAATATTAGACCGATCTCTGTGAATATTCACAACTCGGGCCATTTCATGGCCATCCACGGGTTTAACTACTAAGGGTTTTGTTCCAGAGTTCTGGAACTTTGACTCAAAAGCCTCTTCAGAGATTTTGGGATTCATTTTGTCAACATAACCAGCTGCTTCAGTGTACTTGTGAGATTGCACTGGTCCTTCTTCCACAGCTTCGAGATTTGCATACGGCGGTTTTACAGACAAGACAGACTGCTCCATATGGGAAGCTGCACGCCCATCACACAACTTCTCAACTGAATCAGTCATCTGCTGTGACAAATCAGAACGTACATGACTTATCAGAATCTGAGGATCAAAAGAGTCATCCGATTTTGACAAACGATTAAGTTCTGCCTGCTCCCTGGGAATTCGTTCAGAATGAAAAACCCGCTGAGGAAGCACCGGCTGTTCAGGATAGCTAAACTCAGCAGAATCAACCTTGAATTCACAATATCCAGGAGACAATGGTTTACCAGATGCACTCAAGTGGTCTTTTTCAAATAATTTATTTGAATTCCCTTCATTCAAAACTCCAAGGGGCACTACATTCTGTACAGGCTCCTCGTGCTTCTTATACTTTTCTGTAGGCTGCAAAGATGCTACTGTGTCTGCAGCAAAATTGACATCTGAAGCTTCCCCAGGGAGATAATTTGGAACAGAACTGTCATGTGGATGTGAAGAGACAGCGTGTTCCTTTTCTGAATACAAATTTTTGCCAAGTTCATTCATTTTCTTTACTGAGACATCCCTTTTCATTTTTGCCTCCTTTAGCCCTTCCTTCTCTAGAGAGTGATGTTTTTCAGGTTCACTCACTGTCTGAGCTATACTATCTCTTTTCACTTTATCTTCCTTCGTTGACACTTCGGGATCCTGAAATTGAGAGCCACTGTACATCTGCTGCTGAGCAGATCCTTCAAGTCCAGTCATATGCCCATGCGAATACATTGGAACAAAATTTTCTACAACTGGTGAAAATGTAGAGGGATGAGAAACATAACCATATTGAAGTGGAACAGATGAAGGAACTGCACTTTTGCTATCACGATGAAGGTTCTCTCTAGGGTGCAGAGAAGGCAATGTATGAAGCTCCCCACCATGGTCCACCATCTGGTGCTGGTAAGCCTGTGGGTTGGATTCATAATTATTAGAACTCAGTGCCACTGGCGGAGAAGATAGATTTGTTGATGGAGGCATACTAGCTGTCAAAGGTACAGGTAAAGCCCCATGTAATACATCTGCAACCCTCTCTGTCTCCCTTTCAATATTCAAATTCAATAACTCATCCAAATTGTTTCCTGAAGTGCTTCCCAAAACAAATGAGTTCTTTCTTGACCCCAAGTCCATCCCATTTACGGCAACTACATACTGAATTTCAGAATCACCCTCCACACTGCCCATACCCAGCTGAGAATCATCTAAATCACTGCTAGAAAAGAGAAACATCCTGAGTTTCTGTGATCCTCCAGCTTCAATTGAATTACATTCCTCCATCATATTCTGCAGGTCCTCGTCACAAGAGACAGATACCAATGCATCAAGATCCTCACCAGGAAGCTGATATTTGATTGTATGAGCTTCATTGTAAATTGTCAATATTTTCTGCATTAGTTCCTGCCAAGAAATACCCTTGCTCATCCGAATGACACGTGTTTCACCCCCAACATACCTAAGCTTTCCATCACTGGGACGAGGCAGAATTTTACCTCCGAAACTACAGAGAAACTTGACTTTTGTTGATCGGCTATTAGAAATTTCACTCGAAGCATAAGAATGACCTCTCCGACTGCTGTCATTTCTTGATGAAGCCTGAGGTACTGATTGCATAGACTCGTGGTACCCTTTGGCTTCATACACAGAATAACCCCTCCTTTCATTCTCTTGGACACTGCCTTTATCCGTTGTGGAAATCGTGGAGATATCTGATCCACCTTCAGAACCTGCATGACTGTTCCCCAATATTCCCTTCAGATCTGTATAATTAGTAGCACTCTTGGAATCACCAGAGGGATTAGGAATAAAATTTTGCGGCTTCTGCCTTGAATTCACCCTTTCTCGCATGAATTCAAGAGCAAACTCCTCACCAGTCTGAATGGAATAATTTAGCACAGGTCTAGAACCAATAGGTATGGCGAAATCTGGAGGTCTAATATTAGAATTAATGGAACTAGACGGATCATGAAAAAATCTTTGATTTGCAGAACCAAGTCCCTCATTTCTAGTTTCCACAGAACTGTATCGAACTTGCTCAAAGGCTTTATGCTGCTCCATCATACCTCTTCCCGTATTTCTCTCCATTAGTCCAACAGCATTGGTATAAACACCCTAAATGAATACCAAAAACATCAAATGACGCATTATCAGCACAAACTCTGTGCTCATTCCATTATACAGTACATCACCAATCATATTTCGCTAGCAGAGATTCGTCTTCCCCAAAAATCACGATTACACTTTCAGGGATTCTGAAATAAGAAATGAGCTTCTGCTTATTTCTTAAATCAGTACCCTGACAGACAACTCCTCTAGCTTGAACAATCTTTTAAGAAATTACTAATCATCCTGAAAAGCCAGCAAACTGCAAAGCACATAGCACACCAGGTCAGATTAAAAAAAAAAAGCATAATGAAATACAAGACTTCTAAAATTTTCACAGAAGCCAAACAAATCGGTATAGCTAGTTGCATGGGTACGTTGTCAACAAATCTATTATCTCACCCAAGGAAAAGAAAAACAGAATCAAAATCAAAATATCAATCAATGCAACAAGTCAAAATAAGTTTATATACTGATATGGTTGTATTTTCATTAACCAAAGTAATCAGCAATAGCAGCTTAAGAGATAGGGAACTAAACCAAACGTAAGTTGTCAAAAGGCATTAATGTTGTTTGATTATAAGCTTTGAAGGATGGAAGTATGCAATTCTCTTGTCATTCCTGGCAAATCGTCACCCGCCACCCCTAAAAATATGGTGCAGCCTACTTCATGCAGGATTTCAAAAAAAACAAAAAATTTCCAATTAAGTTGACGGCATTCAAAATGGAATCGTTTTTATTTATCACACTATATTTTCTTTGATTTAGATATTTTTAGGAATTTATGGACGAAATCTTGATGGCTTATGGGCCGTAGGCACAGTTTATGTGATAATTAATTGTTATTAACATAGCCCTTTAGGGGAAAATGAATTAAGCTTTGTAGAATTACTAAAAATAGAATTATTTGGTCTCTTTCTCCCTATATCACCTTCAATTTTCTTCTTCCTCCCTTGATTTATCCATGTTCAATCTCTTCTATTATCCTTACCTTCTATCTTTATAACTTTCTCCATCATTCTTCCATCTATCTCATCAAATATGAAAACAAATAAAATAAAATTTATTAACCCATCACATGTTCAATGAAATACTAGTGAGCTAGGTTGTATCAAGATACAACTCATCAGTTTCCAGCCAAACCACACACACACCCCTTCTCTATCTCCATCTCCATCTCCATCTCCATCTTCTTCAGCATATAATGTCAAAAAACTTTCCCTCCCTGTAACTGAAATAAAAATACAAGATATCCATGCAAACAACGCAGATGCTTTCATGACCACATCAAACCATTTCATGACAGGTAGGAGTGGGCCAAATGGCAATATCCCAGGCCCATTACTCTTCACTAGGTTAATTTCTCCATGAAAATTAGTCCCCATGAAACATGCATAAGTGTGCAAAAGGAAAACAACAATAAACACAGGGACCACATATGGTGATGCCCAGTGTCATTATATTAAAATATCAAGTTCAAGTCCATGTCCAAGATGGTAAACCTCCCAATGACCTGTTTTATTGTAAGGGATTAAAAATGCATGGATTATTAAATATATCTCAAGGAGAAAATAAATAAATTAAATTAAAAAATAGGACATTTCATATGCCCAAGCCTAAAATATTAAGCAGTAGAATCCTCGGAAAATTCTCATCTATCTATGTTTTACAATATTTTCGCAGTAGGAGGGACTATTGGAGGGAACACACTACTACTAACCCAAAACTAACGCGTGACAGTGGTAAACTCAAGATTTTTGGGTTTGGCGGAGGTAAACTCAAGCTTTTGAGGGCTAATTGAATAATTTTTTTTGTGGTCGAAAGATGACGACTTGGCCTTTTCCTTTTCCCCAAACCACAGCATCCTTCACTATTGGCGGCTCCCAGTGCTACTGTTATGATTGGGGTATATAATTAAGTAAAATTCAGCCTATAATCAAGTGAGCTACTAAGAGATCCCAAAAATCTAGCGAAGTTAAGCCAGCTTAAATCTTACAAAACCCAAAATCAGAAACGCAAAAATGATCAGATCATCGAATAAGCAAGTCTCGCAAAGGCCAAATTCACCAAACAATAGCTTGCGATTCAGATCAAAATCAGAATAATAGAAATTGAACTAAAATTCAATTGTTGAAATCAAAACCACAAAGTGCAAAATCCAACAGTTACAAGCAAAAGTGAAGAAAACTGAATACTCGAGAATTGGATTGCAGTTCAGGTGAATCTCAATCTGAACCAATACCTGGAACAACCCCAAAACTCAGAAAGTAAAGGGTTTAACCAAAGTACCACCAACCATAATTGCCCCCAAAAAGACACTCTCTCTCTTGCTCTTATTCCCTCACTTTCTCTCTCCTGAAAGGGATCTTCGTCTCTCTCTCTCTCTCTCTCTCTTTCTCCCTCTCTGGAAAGACTGAACTAAAAAGTTAAAGCCTCAAATATTTTTTAGGAGATACTATTGCCAGAGAAAATCCGGCTTTTGCCAAATTAAGTGGACGTACCCAATGCAATAACAGTTGTTCGTTTCTCTGGCAACAACTCTGGCCTTATTTTTAATCCGACCCAGTTCGAACTTTTCACCAATGAAAAAATCATAATATAAATATTATCGGCAAGTAGTCAAATGAAGACGCTAAACCTCCATTACTCTTCAAGTTCAACAACATAAACGAATCAATCAATAGAGTACGCGTGGCAGGAAGCGAGTCCCACAAGCCAATGTTCGATGATGTGATTGGACGGTGTGACCACAAGATGGTGAAGCGCGTGTGAAAAGAAAAGAGTAGATGACTAGACTAGATGGAGTTGATGTATGGACTCTGAACCGAATGGGCCTAGATAGATCTAGTTGATTAATTAGAAGAAAAACAAAAACGTTACTTTAGAAATTAATATTGATAATATATAAGTCTTGGCACCAAAATAAAAAAGCTACATGTAACTGTTTACCACCATCATCATAGACCAAAAATATATAAATATATACACAAAATTAAATATTATGTCCCCAACTTGGCCTTAATATAATCCAAATGCCGTCACAAGCACTGCAATAATAAAGTAGTCTTAGGCTTTGTTTGGTTTTGTTTTAGATCTTAACATTTTTTTTAGTTTTTCTTTTTTTATGTTGTTTTTGATTAACATTTAATTTTTTTAAAAGGCATAACTTTAAGACGTGTTAATTGCATTTATCAAAATAATTAATATTCAATTGGATAACAGTCTAAAAAAAATTAAAACAATCAATTTTTTCGTTACTTTTCTTATCTAATTAGAAGTTAATTTTTAAATTTTATTACAAATGTAATTAATAAACAAATATTATTTGATTAAATTAATTTTTGACTAAAATCTTTACCAATCACAAATAAGTAAATATTAACATTTACAAAATATTTACAATATTTACGGTTTCACTTAAATTTTTAACTAATTGTATCTAAACTTAGGATTTTGTTTTATTTTTCTTTCTTTATTTTTTTATCATAATTTATGATTTAGTGCATAAATTAATTGAAGGGAAAAAAAAAATTTCCATTAAGGGACTATATTTTCTAGATTTTTATTTTAAGAAAACATTAGACAATTGATAAAACAAAAATAATTTGAACTTTTGTTCTCCCAAAAAGTAAATATATAATAGGGTCATCCTACGGTCGACTTTCTCCTATCCGCTTCTGTATTATCTTTCATGTTGGCAACTTGTTCATTTACAATTAGTTTAATAATTTTCTTTTATCCTCTTTTCTCTTCTTTTTGCATTTATCATTAATATTCTCATTCAATAAGATTTTTGCTAGAACTTTTGTATAATTACTTTTTAGGTTGAAAAGAATGCTTCATGACTTCTAACAATTTTAAAATATTTGGTAAAATCATATTAAAAGATTTATACCAAAAATCGATGTAGATGTTTGTATGGCAAGTTTTTTACCATTTTTTTTTTTTTTTACTTTCATTTATATCTTGTGTGGATAGATAAAATATACCAAAATTTATAAAAAATTATAAATTTTTTTTTCTAATTTTCTCTAATAGAATTTTATTATATGTCACTTTTATAATATTTTTTTTAAATTTTAGGTGCATTAACATATGTTTTAAAATATAAATAAAAAAATATTAATTATTATATTGACAAGCATGTATATGAATGCAAGTCAAAATTGTGGGAGGTGTTTGGAAGAAAAATTTTGACAAAAAGTACAGTTGTTTTGATATGAAAGTGATATGTGTTAAAATTTAATTGAAATAAAATATAAAAAGTAATTAAATTTTGATAAAGTTTGATGAAAAATAGTAAACCAAACAAGGCCTGTGATTTTCATATCTATTTGAAAATTGATTAAAATCTTATACATTTAG
Source organism: Pouteria glomerata (assembly GCA_035590655.1). NCBI lineage: Eukaryota > Viridiplantae > Streptophyta > Magnoliopsida > Ericales > Sapotaceae > Pouteria > Pouteria glomerata. The sequence continues at coordinate 2,559,579 of JAVXUM010000029.1, forward strand.
TTGAATAGTATCTCCATATCTGTTTTAAGTGAGTTAGGTAATGCGGATACTCATTGAAAATGACTAATTCTGCATCCTTAAAGGATTATTTTTTAAATGTCAATTAAGGAAAAATTGTTCAAGTTGACTTATGACAAAATTAAGGTAATGTTTGGAGTGATAAAAAAAAAAAAATAAAAAAAAAAAATGTAGTTTAAGTTAATTTTAAGCGTTTGACATCTAACAAGGTTTTTTGGAGAAAAATAGTGACATTTTTGTACCACCAGAGTAAAACTGTGGGAACGGTTTTCCAAATCCGGTCCCATGGATTCAAAAAAATTAGTATAAAATAACGACAATAGTACTCGTTTGAAAGTTTTCAACTTAAAGAATATGATTGTCAAAAAAATTTACCCATTCAATTAATCTTTTTCCAGATTTTTTTTGGTGAAATATTAAAATTTTTGTAGATAAGTTATGAGTTCGTAATGTATGTAGTGAAATAAGTTTTAGAGATTTTTAGAGAATTTCAGAGTTTTTTTTTTTTTGTTTTTTTTAAACCAAACGCTTCTTAAATGGACTTCCCAATA
>JAVXUM010000029.1:2563515-2590667 GCA_035590655.1 Pouteria glomerata
GTCAACACATACCATCTCATGACTTTTGATCTCCTGTTGGCACTCTAGATTCTTCGATTACATTACTACTGTTAAAATTACCTACTTCATGGCAATTCTGCTTAGATAGTTCTTATCATGGTACTTTCTGTTTCAGTTAGTGGATACACTCCTAGCTATCACCAAACCCATATTGTTTTCCATGGTATCCTATTGATGAGTTCCTTCTTAAGACCAATGCTTCTTGTGTGAAGCATCCAATTTTCCTTATGAAGAAAAGTGGGAAACAGTAATAAGTCGTCTGTTGCAGTAATAATCTGCATGCTTTTTCAGTCAGCTGAAGTATTGGCTGCATGTATATGGCCATCAGTGAATTCACCCATTCTAAAAACTGATGCACATTGTGCAAAATTGAACTATGAGTGCTTGTTTTCCTCTACAAGCATTTGCTGCCTACCTGACACTTGGGTTTACTTACGTCAATATAATCGTGTTAATGATTTGAAAAATGAGATTAAGGCATATTATTCTTAAAGCAAACAAAATGAGATTAAGGCATATTATTCTTAAAGCAAACACAATGAAAAGTATGATGAATTATAGGCATTTTTACGTAAATACATATATTAATTATAGTATATATGTAAATAGGTTGCGGGGGTAGAATTTACAAAACTATGCTCGGTGTCGCAACTGGGGTTGATGAAACCCTATGTCGCACATTGTACCAACGACACCAACAACGCAGATGACCGAGACCAACCGAGACCAACATGACAGATGACCACTGATACGAACATGACAGATGACCGAGCTGTTTTAAGGAAAAGGGGTGTCGTTTCTTGGCCCGATGACACCCTGATGATCATTTCACCTGTTTGTCGAAGCTCAGCTTAGCTCTCTGTCTCTCTCTCTCTTTCTCTCTCTTCAACTGTCGTCTGCTCCAAGGGTGTCGTCTTCATTTCAGCAGTTCGTTGAAGCTCAGCTCAGCTCTCTCTCTCTCTCTCTCTTCAATGGTCGTCTGCTTCAGGGGTGTTGTCATTGTTTAACAATCGTGGATTCAGGGGCCTGCTCCAGGGGTGTCGTCATTGGGGACAACGACACCCCTTTTGTGTCGTAGAGGCATTTGACGACACCAAGTTGCATCTCGTCAAATCGTCCATTCAATTGACGACACCGGAATTACCTATGTGGAATTTGTCAAAAAGGGGTGTCATTGCTTGAGTTAGCGACACCGAGCACATTCCTGTAAATTATACCACGCTAGCTGTTTTACGTAAATTGTATTATTAATTTATATATTATGGTAAAAAAGCCTGAATTATAGAAGATGGAGGCTTTTACTCTATACGCTTATATCGCATTTACTTCTTCATAAGCGTAGGGCATTAAGCTTGCATCCTTTATCTTCCAAGGCTCATTCCTGTACTTGTGGCTCATCCTTCTCTTGCAACAGTTCTTCACTATGCAGTACAAGTGAATTCTGTGGATATTTGAGTAATGGTACCAAGCAACATGGTTGATAAATAAAGTAGTTTTGCTAAAAGAGCATCAAGGGATGCAACCTATGTACAAAAAGAACCCTGCTAAAAACTGAAGAGGCAAAAAAGAAGCCTATATACCCCCAATAAATCCATTTTCTCACCACAAACACAAAAATTGGCTCAAGTTGGGTTGACACTGACCTGAAAGTCAACTACACAAAAATTGACAAAAAGTTGTTGCAGGATCTTCATCTTTAGCTGAAAAGTTTATGTTTAGTCCAGCACTAGATATCTTGATTGGACAATAATAAATTTGCAGACCATTGATTCTCATGCATTTCCCATTCTCATTATTTCTGTTGTTGGGAAGCTTCCATTAGTCCCCTCCAATTCATTCTTTGTAAGCATCTAGTTTTAATGTCGGAGCTCTTATCACAACATAGGGTTTTGATGTTTCTCTGACTTCATTGACTATACGTTTTTGATAAGCAATAGTACTTTATTTACAGAATAAAAAGGAATGTAGCAAAAGAGAGTGTGCAGTTCCCTATATTGTTGGTGACAACAAGCCAATTCGCTGGAATGATAAACAAAGGATAAGAGATCTGGCAATATAGACACCTAAAGCCAAGAAAAGAACTGATCTCATAAACCCATCACACCTTCATCCTTGTCATCAAATATCCTTTAATTTCTTCTTTTCCAAATGCCCTGCAGAATGGCTACTACGGCAGCCCCCTATAAAAATTTGTCCTCCTTTTTTTTTTTTTTTTTTTTTTTTTTTTAAGTTGGAAGTTTTGTACTTCTTATGTAGATTAAATGCCTGCAACCTGTTTGCTTGATCTGCTTCACAGATGCATATCTGCAATTAAATATTGAGAAGATTTGGTGCATCCTTTTCTTCTTCTTCTGTAAATTGCTAGAGCAGATATATATGCTAAGATTGCTTCTGATTTAAGGTACTATTGTTTTTCCTAGTTGTTTACTCACCTATTGCTTACATCCTCCGTAATTGTACAGCATAGGAACAAAGTTTGGAGGATTTGATGCCTGAATGATGTTACCACTGACTTGTTATATTTCTTCTGTCAGGACTAATAATACATGAAAGAGCATGATCCATAGATGAAGGAAAGCGGTTCAACAACTAGTAAAATGATTAATCGAAACTGGGTCTCAAAGCGCAAAAGAAGAAAGCTTCCATGTGGTGCAGATATATCTAATGCTAAAGAAGGCAATTCCGCAGCCTTAGAGTCCCCTAGTACTTCTTCCAAACGCAGAGTGAAGAATGAAGTTAGTTCTGATCGTTCTTCCAGCAAGAAGAAAGGAAATGATGGGGTAAATTATCCACCTTTTTTTTCTTGCTTTCCATTTTTCTTTCTTATAGTTCTCTAAGACAAGGAAAGAAATATCATCAACCACTACATGATATGGTGATGTAGATTAGGGTGAAGAGGTCCCCTTCAAAAGAAACTGAAGAAAGATGTGTTAAAGTTAAATGCAAAGGCATGTAGAACCACCATGACAATCCTTGAAAAAGTTCAATCTTGGGCAGCAATATCTGTTTACCCCCCTCCCCGGCTCGCGAAAAAAAAGAAGCTTGCGGCACGGTTAAAATACTTATTAGTTCAAATATAATCCTACTCCATCATGGTTAGCCTAACCTAAGATAGTGATTGCATGTGATGGTTTGATTATATCCTGCCCTATGACTGATTTGTATGCATTTACATGCTTCTTGTGACATGTGGTTTGCTCTTTTCTTTTGTTGTCCAGTATTATTATGAATGTATGATCTGTGATCTTGGTGGAAACTTGCTTTGTTGTGATTGCTGTCCCAGAACCTATCACCTTCAGTGCCTTAATCCTCCTCTTAAGGTATGTTGTTGAATTATAATATTGCAGATCACATGTTTCTACTTTTAGTTAACATGTCATATTTAATGCCAATGATCACTTCTTTATTATTTTTATTTTATATTTTAATTTGTGTCCCAAGCGAATTCCTTCTGGAAAGTGGCAATGCCCAAACTGCTGTCAGAAGAATGATCCAAATGGAGCCATAAATCATCTGAATCCAACATCAAAAGGGGAGACGACAAAGATTACTACTGGAAAATCTAAAGCTGCAAATAAACTATCTGCTACTCACAAGGTATCCCAGATTTTTGGAAGCTCCGTCCTCGGAAAGAAAAGATCAGCGAGCAAAAGAAAATCTTCCTTATCTCAATTAATAAGGTCCGTTGAAAAGCAATTCAATGCTTCTGTGGAGCCTAATCAATTGCCGAGTGGGTCTGCAGAGGGTAATTTACCATCTGTGAATATTTATAGTGATAGAAAAGCCAAGTCATCTTCAATAGACAAACCAGGAGAAAAGAAGTTGACATCTCTTGCAGTGGAATCTTCTTCTGCATCAAGATCTATGGATTTGAAGTCAAACAATGAATCTCCTGAGAGGAGACCTGACTTGCCTGATGATAGTGGATCTCCAGAAAAAAATGTATCTCCTGAGACTAAATCTGACTTGCCTCCTTATTATGGATCTCCAGGAGAAAAAGATGTCTGTGTTGCCAGTGTAGCTATTCAGAAGGACAAGAAGAAAGGAAAATTGAAGGTTCATACTAGCGACGGTCAAAAGAAGGCTAGAACTGATGAAGGTAAATGCACCGTGAAAGCTTCTCATAAACGTGGTTCTAAAGCAAATTCTTTCTGTCCCAGAACTAGCAAGTCACACAAAAAACATAATGTCGCTGACCATGTGGCTTCTGCATCCGGGTCAAAGGAGGATGTTCTCAAGAGCGTGAATATCCAGCTAAGGGATGAGGTAGCATTTCTTTTTTCCCTTATATGCGTTCTCGTCTTGTGATGGTGATTTAAGTTTAAATATTGTTTTCTGCGCTGATTAATTTGCATTTTGTTGGAGTCAACTTTATGCTGCCAATAATGAAGTTCACATAGAACAATTACTTTACTTCAAAAGGATCTCGTGTCAAGTATTTTATGTATCTTTCCTATTTTAAATTGATATATATGACAATATAAAAACGAGATGGTAGTTTTGGTGTCACATGTTTGGTAATTTTTTATTTACGCCGGGCTTGTCCTTGATCTTTATTTTGCATTTGTAAATTGATAGAATCATAAGCAAACCTTATATGTATTCTTTATCATGTTTCAGAAGTTAGTTTTTATTCTTGTGGGTGTATCATGCAGCTCTATTAACAATTGTTATCGTCAGCACATGCACATGAAAATTTGGGAGTTTTTTTCATGCCAGACCTGTGATTCTGTTGATTTTAATGTGCTTCATGTTTTGAGGGCTTTTCCAGCATCTAATGCTTATCTTCTGATTAGTTACTATTTTCAAGTTTAATAATTTGGAGGGCAATGCTATGTAACCAGAATTTTAAACCAGAATGATGTGGATACCTTGTGGGCCAATTAATTTTAAATAACTACCAACTAAAGTGAAATTTTACTACAAAATACCATTGTCACATCGTGTTAAAAGTTCTAGTGGGGATAACATTTTCGTAATTTGAATGAACATATGATGAAAGTAATTGTTAAACAAATGGCAAATGAATCATTCTTTTCATAAAAGGAAAGTTAATGAAGTTATGGAAAGTGATTTCATTTAATTAGAATAGATTATTTATATGACTTTATGATACTTGTGCATTCCTAGTCCCTAGTTATGATGTATGCTAGAAGGAGAAAGCATTTAAGACTTTATAATCCTCCTACCCGAAACTTTAAAAGAAGAAAGAGCACTATGCTCTATGGTAAGAAACACAGTGTGTTCTAGGAAGGTGGTATGCATCTGTTGTTCTGTGTCAGACACCGACATTCATTGGATGCTTTTATGGCATGTATTGGACACTTGTCTAAATATGTCCTCCTATTCTTTAATTTTTTAGAGTTGAACACCTTCCAAACACTTGGGGTTGGGGGACACACGTCCATCACTTAGGCACACAAATTGTAATTTTTAAGAAAAAATTGGGATTAAATAATAAAATAGAAATGACATTAAATGCTTGTTAGTTTGAAATTAAATAATGAAATAAAAATGATATGAATTTATGCCTATTAGTTTCTTGGCTATGTTTCCTTTAAAATTTTAATTCTAGGATTTTAAAGATCCAAAGTTTTAATTTGTTTATGAATATAATTTTTAACAATAGATATCAATAAAAGATAAATATATTTATAATATAAAATTGACAAGTAGTTTGCTTTTCACGTGTATATATAAAAATATGTATTTATTCGTCAATGTGTTCCTGTCATATGATATTTTTAGAATTTTGGTGTCTCCGTGTCAAGTGTTTGTGTCTGTCTTTGTATGCTATATGGCAGCAAGAAAGCTCATAAATCTTTTGTGGAATCCCTTAGTACTCTGCTTAGGCCCTTTACGAAGCCTGATGATGATTTTGGAGACCTAAAGATCAGTGGACAGGTTACTTTGTGAAGGAGACCTTTGGAACCTCAGATCTACATGGCTAGGTGTTGCAAATTGCTGAAAAGCAGATGGAATCCCTAAAGAGAAAGGCCTGTCAATGGATCTGGCTCAAGTGAGTTTGACAAGTCACTAATTGTGATGTTATTAGTAGGACATGCATCACAACTGATAATGAGGAGTATAGAAATGAGGTCTCAGCTGGAAAGGAAATTCAAGGAGTCCATAGTGAAGAAAAATGTAGTAAGCATTCTGGAATCCAGTAGCAACACCTGATGGATCCCTTTTGGTGAGATATTGGTTATGAATTTATTGATCTAGAGATCTAACAGCTGTGATGAACTGAACCCTTGTAGTTGCCGTTGGAGTTCTGGGAGTGTGTGCATTCATCAAAGTATCCACTAATTTGATGAACAATGTCGCATGAATTGCTTGAACAGACTTACGAGTCAAAACCCCTTTTGACTGCCTTGTTAACTTGCTACTTGGGGTAAAATATTTAAGCAATGTGGGGAAACCACTGCCAGTAGGTCTGAAATCGACTCACATCTTAACTTCCTACCTGGGGGAAATATTTAAGCAAGTATCATGGTCAATGTTCAAAGAAAGTAATTTCCAGGTATGGTTTTTAGAAAGGCATTCTATGACTAAGGTCTTGGATTACTCAAGGCAACAGTCTTCACTGCAATCCAGTTAGGGCGACCCCAAAATTGATATCAATTGGAACTAGAAGCTTGATTGTTTATAACCAGTAGCATTGAAAAGAAAAAGTTGTTAAATCTAATGGATGTAAAAGGGAAGAATAAACTAGGCTAGAGAAAGAAATATTAATCTTGCCATATTTCTTAGTGATGAATCTAAAAATTATGTTTTGGTGACAACTATTATCTATTTTAATATATAATTCAATGACTTGTAGAAAATAGGAAATGTATAAAGATTCTTTCCTTTGGGAAGGGCTGACATAACATGTTGGTTTTGGTTGCGTAGACCCTAACTACATTTATTACAAGAATGCTTCCAAGACAACCTAATATCAACATGGCCTGGAAATGGATCCTAGTTAATCGGGCATGGTTCTGGTTGGTTTTGGATCTACAACTCCTATTGGCATGGTAGAATATGTCTGACTTTATAATAACAAGTCCTTAGAGCTGTTAAATTGTTTTACTTCTCTCATCAATTGGCTCTGACATAGAATTTTGCCAGTCTGTAATGCTATTTGTTGCATATGACTGCATGCTTAGAAGCCCTGCATCTGCATAAATTATGGCGAGGCTGCACAGTTTTACCGCATTGGTGCTTGACTCACTTGTTTTAGTTTTGTCTTTTCACTTATTTTGTTGCTTTAATGAGTTAACATCTAACAGTTCTCTTCTATTCTTAACCTTTGTTCTTGTCAGTCGGTTCATAGTTTATTTCTGGTATTTTGGGGGTCGTAGTTCTCTTCTTAATTGTTATCTATTATTATCTTTGTAGTTATAGTAAGTTAAAATTATCTTGCTGCTGTTTTTAATTTAAAGTTTCATTTATTTGGTGCAGCATGTTGCTCGGAAAGCTGGTGATGCATCACATCAATTACAAGCAGCAAAAATTATAGATGCAACAGTGACACGTGAAGATCTTGCTCCCAATGAAGTTCAGCAGGTAAATTGTTAGGGTAGCCCTCCATTTAATTGTAGCATGTTATCTTGTGTCGGAATCTTGTTTTCTGTTATTTATTTATTCATTTATATTTGAGACAATAAGGTGGTTGTTATTCTATTTTAACGTTATATATATTATAGGTTGATCGGGTCTTGGGGTGCCGTGTGCAAGGCGATAACAAGAACTCGTGTCAGATCTCTATGATAGTTGCAAGTGATTTGCCTCCAGAGGATTCACGACTTCTGGACAACCAAAATAGACTAGCAAAGGAATATCGGGATGATTATAAGACTTTTGATGGAAGAGCAGCTGAAAATTTTGCTGAGGGCTGTCAGAATATCAGGAGCCATTCTGAGGGAGAAAAGTGCTTAAAAAACAATACCAAAGTAGAAAAGATACATGTGTACAGAAGATCAGTCAAAGAGAATAAAGAAGGGAAGGCCACAAATTCAGCTAGGATAGACAGTAATGGGTTGAGCGGTACAGCCACAAATGGTAAAAATCAAAATGACTCTTCTGTGAATGCAGAGCAATTGGGGAAAACGACTGAGGGGATTTCTGGACAAGAGAATTATAATGTTTGTTTGAGAAGTCACGATGACAGTGAGGTTTCAAAAGATAGTCAAACACCAGTTTCTAATGAAAACAAAGATGCAGAAGAGGCAAATATAAAACTGCAAATGAATGGCAATCCCGATGATAAAACTCAGGGTTCCATCTTGTCTGAATCGTTATTCTCTGATAGTGTAGGAGTTTCATATGAGTTTCTAGTCAAATGGGTTGGGAAATCTCATATTCACAACAGTTGGGTTTCTGAGTCTCAATTGAAGTTGCTGGCAAAGAGAAAACTAGATAATTACAAGGCAAAATATGGGACAGCAGTGATAAATATCTGCGAGGACAGGTGGAAGCAGCCCCAGCGGGTGATTGCATTTCGTTCCTCGAAAGATGGTTCAGCTGAAGCTTTTATAAAGTGGATGGGTCTTCCCTATGATGAATGCACTTGGGAAAGAGTTGATGAACCTGTTATTGCAAAAGCATCCCATTTAATTGAGTTATTTAATCAGTTTGAACGCCAGACATGGGAAAAAGATGCTAGGAAGGATGATATGGTAAGTGGAGCAAGAACTTGTCAACAAAGTGAGATAGTTACTCTTGCCGAACAACCCAAGGAGCTGGAAGGAGGTGCATTGTTTCCGCATCAGCTTGAAGCACTGAATTGGCTGCGGAAATGCTGGCACAAATCCAAAAATGTAATACTTGCTGATGAGATGGGTCTTGGGAAGACCGTATCAGCTTGTGCTTTTATATCATCATTATATTTTGAGTTCAAAGCTATATTGCCTTGTTTAGTTCTGGTTCCTCTTTCTACAATGCCTAACTGGATGGCTGAGTTTGCATTATGGGCTCCTAATCTCAATGTTGTGGAATATCATGGGTGTGTAAAAGCACGGGCCATAATTCGCCAGCATGAGTGGCACGCCAACGAACCAGGTGGGGTCAATACGAGAACAGATTCTTTTAAATTCAATGTTCTGTTAACTACTTATGAGATGGTTCTTGCCGATTCCAATCATCTACGTGCTGTTCCTTGGGAAGTTCTTGTGGTTGATGAGGGGCATCGTCTGAAGAACTCAAGTAGTAAGCTTTTTAGCTTGCTTAATACATTTTCCTTCCAGCATCGCGTTTTATTGACGGGCACTCCTCTTCAAAACAATCTAGGCGAGTTGCATAACTTGCTAAATTTCTTGCAACCTGCTTCATTCCCGTCTCTATCACTGTTTGAGGAGAAGTTTAATGATCTTACCACAACAGAAAAAGTGGAGGAACTGAAAAAACTTGTTGCTCCACATATGCTCCGAAGGCTTAAAAAAGATGCCATGCAGAATATACCTCCTAAGACTGAACGAATGGTTCCTGTTGAGTTGTCTTCAATCCAAGCAGAATACTACCGTGCAATGCTAACTAAAAACTATCAGATTTTACGGAACATCGGTAAAGGGGTTGCACAGCAGTCAATGCTGAACATTGTGATGCAGTTAAGAAAGGTTTGCAACCATCCTTATCTCATACCAGGCACCGAGCCAGATTCTGGTTCGATAGAATTCCTTCATGAGATGCGGATAAAAGCTTCTGCTAAGCTGACACTGCTGCATTCCATGCTTAAGATGTTACATAGGGAAGGTCATAGAGTCCTTATATTTTCACAGATGACAAAGCTTCTTGACATCCTTGAGGATTATTTGACCATTGAATTTGGGCCCAAGACCTTTGAGAGAGTGGATGGCTCTGTTTCTGTGGCTGATCGTCAAGTTGCAATTGCTCGTTTTAACCAAGACAAAAGCAAATTTGTCTTCCTGTTATCAACACGGTCATGTGGTCTGGGGATTAATTTGGCAACTGCTGACACTGTCATTATCTATGATTCTGATTTCAACCCACATGCGGATATCCAAGCAATGAATCGGGCTCATCGAATTGGTCAATCAAATAGACTTTTGGTGTACCGGCTTGTTGTCCGTGCTAGTGTTGAAGAACGCATTTTACAGCTTGCAAAGAAGAAACTCATGCTTGATCAGCTTTTTGTGAACAAGTCTGGATCACAAAAGGAGGTGGAAGATATCCTACGATGGGGAACTGAAGAACTTTTCAATGATAGTGTTACTGGGAAAGATATTGGTGAAAATCAGAGCAAAGATGAAGCTGTTGCAGATATAGAACTTAAGCATAAGAGGAAAGCTGGTGGCCTGGGGGATATGTACAAAGATAAATGTACTGATAGCAGTGGCAAGATTGTGTGGGATGAAAATGCAATCCTGAAATTGCTTGATCGTTCAAATCTCCAGTCTGGTTCAAGTGATAATGCAGAGGGAGATTTAGAGAATGATATGCTTGGCTCAGTAAAGGTGAAGTACAGCACTATGTCTTTACATATGCGATCACTGTATTACATTTATAAACTTCTTGTCAATAGATACTGAAATCCTATTATCCTTTTGCTATTCTAAGAAAACCGAGATTGACAGCGGGCTTGTCGTCAGTGCGCTTGCTGCATAACTGTTTTATGTTATTTTTTTCTGAATTGACTGTATTTGTCATCAGTTTTCCATGATTTTCCAATTAAATGAAGCATTAATCATGTTTGGAGAGAATTTCATGACAGGTGCTTGAGCATGCTTTTCTATAAAATACCTCAGCTGGAACAGTAATAGGGTGGCCTTGGAGCAACAGTAAGATTGTTCCATGGTAACCTGGGGGTTCAAGCCCTAGAATCAACCTCTCTATTTGTAAAAGGAACTCCTCAAGACCCTACAAAGCGAGTTGCCTTGTATATTGGGCTGCCTTCTTTTTTTTTTTTTTTTGTCTTATTTATTTTTTTATTTTTATTATTATTATTTTTTATGCATGCCCTAAGCTTATTTTCTTTCATGTTTCCAATTGTGTAAATTTCTCTTTGGCAAGTACAGGTTATGATAGGATAACTTTTTTCTTTTTTCCAGAAATATTTTCACAAAATAATTTTATTAGATATTATTTTATTCTTATATATGTGTGTGCATATTTTTGTTATTTTTCATTTAAGGTAAATGAAGTTAGAAATTATTCTTACTGCTATGCTATGTAGCATGTTTCTCTCTATTAATTCACTCAATTCTAAATTGATTTAGTATGTAACTAAACTAATAATTTTAATTTTGTTAGCAGTAACCATGTGATGCACATTAATGGAACATTTAGGTGTCCGGGGAGGTGAACTAATTATTTTATAATAAATTCAGAATATTTTTTATGAAAAGGAATCATACATGGTTAGTTTAAGTGTTTTCTTAAAATAGAATTTTATATTGACTGAATGCACTCAGATATTTACGAAAATGTTCATTTTCTGTATAATTTTATATATTGTTGATCATTTAATTATTTGTATTTATCCTTTCTAATTTTTTTTTCTCAAATCTAATAAAAATAAGATATTGCATTGTGTGATAATTTCTAAGGTATCATCTTTAGTACTTTAAATGAGTAGGGAACCTAGTTAGCTTATACATAGATAAACAAAAGTAGGATATTGTCTTGTGTGATGGTTTGTATCAGATATTATATCTAGAATTTTATAAGAATGAGGATCTTAAATCAGATTTTAGATAAGTGAATAGAGTGGCCATCTTGAGCAGTCCCTATGATGTGGCATTTTTATAAATTTAAGATTATAGGGTGTGCCATGTAGGCATTGCTAGCGAAATAATGTAGGATTGTGTAATGTAATTCGTATTTATTATGTGTCTCTTACCTTTTTAAAAATATTATCCATATTATGATGTACTGAATCATTGGCTTATTTTCTTGTAGAGCCCCTGGTTAGTTAGGGGGTGTTTAGTTGGTTGAAATTTCGCCAAAAAGTACAGTAAAAGTACAAAGATTTTACATAAAGGTGATACGTGGTAAAATTTAATTGGAAAAAAGTACAAAAAGTGTTTAAAAGTTGGGTATTTTTGGTTAATTTTTGTCAACCAAACAGGCCCGTAGCAGGTTGAAAAACATAATCCAAAACCATTTATTTTTTGAAACTAATCTCTGTCAAATGACTATTGGGATGTTGGAACTTTTGAAGTTCTGCACTTGTTAGTAAATATTCTCGTTTTTCTACATATTCGTGCTTCCATTGATGGCTGCTGCAGAAATCAGGTTGATTTAATGATGATTTACGACCTAATTTTGATAAGGTTGTATTAGCATGTGTTTCAATTATTTGATAGTCTAGTTTAATTGTAATCTACGTAGATCATCATGTAAACCTAATATTTTAGACTTGCAATCTTGCTATTCTTGCATTGCTACTGGGGTCTCCCCGTGCCCAAAATCTATTTCTGGAGATGCTTCGTTTTCTTTATTTCTGTTTCTCATAACTTTGAGCAAAAAGGTTAATTCTCCATATGCAATGTGACTTTTTGTCTTCTTCCCCCCGCTTTTTCCCTAGGTGCCAGCTTCATGTCATTCTTGCTCTTTCTTGTTTGCATTTGTGACATCTATATCACTGAGTTTTGAACTTGAGGGGGGTTATAAAACCATACTAAACATGTTTCTTGCTTCAATCCTCTTAAACCAGTCCTTGGAATGGAATGATGAGCCAACAGAGGAACAAGGGGGAGCTGAATCACCTCCTGTTGTGGGTGATGATTCTTGTGTTCAAAATTCTGAAAAGAAGGAGGAGAATCTGGTTAATGGTGCTGAAGAAAACGAATGGGACAGAATTCTCCGAGTGAGGTAATTAGTAACTTCTTGAGGGAAATTTTTCATAGTTTTGAGTATAATTGTCTACAATACGTTACATGACCCGTGTTTCTTCAAAATCTGATGTTGTTGAGCAAAATCCTGAAAGAATCTAGGAAAAGAAATAGAAGGGGGGGCAGTGTCTGTGGAGGGGTGGGGAAAGGGAAATTACAGTGTCTTCAGTTTTAGAATAGCTTTATATGTTCAATGGACCTAAATGCCTCTAACATAAGATGCATACGGAAGTGGAAGTTCCACTGCATGCATACAATTCAATGTATATTTGACTATTTTGAATCATTTTGGATTGATGAATGATTATAAAGAAACGTTTACTTGGAAACTGGAATGCTTGCTTGTGTTACCATAAGCAAAAGTCTCTGTACGACACACAGATGGACTCACAAAAAAAAAAAAAAAAAAAAAAAAACAGCCATGCTAGCTTATGAGTTGGCAACTAGAGGGATTTGAATTGTTGTTGGGGAAGTAAGCGGCGGCCGCTGATATTCATTGGATTCTCCGTCAACACCTGTCACATACTTGTTCAAACATGTCGCATTATTACTATTTTTAGAGCTAGACTCTCTCCAAACATCACGTTGCAATTTTGAAGGAAAAAAAATTTAAAATCAAATGACGAAATAAAAGAAAATAAAAATTAATACTTTGTTAGTCCTTCATCCCTTATTTATTTGTTTATTTTTAATTTCAAATTCTAAAAGTTAAAACATCCAATTTATTTACGTATACGACTTTCTAAGATAGATATTTGGACTTCTTGTTCACATTTGTTCGCATATATACATATATATATAACATTATAACTTTTGAAAACATATACAACATTATAATGTAAACATGATTTCTTGCTATTTTGTTTGTTTGTTTGTTTTTTTTTTTTTTTTTTTTTCTGATAAGTAGATTTCTTACTATTGTTATATAAATAACAATATAAATGGATTTCTAATATAGAAAATAAATAAATAGTTATCATTTTCATATGTACATATAATTATTTATTGATGTGTCCCGAGATGTAGTCACGATGTTCTTAAAAATTGGCTTGTTGGGGTGTTTGTGTCATATCTGTATGCCATGTCATTATTTGTTCTTCTTAGATTGGGATTATTGTCGTCATTTCTCCCCTTTGTAAGCATATTGAGTTGTGCCAATGCTTTATCTCCTTGAAGTCACTAGAAGGAAAACTGATAACTTAGGTATGAATATTTAGCCCTCGTGGAGTTTTCTTTTTACTTGGCAGCTGTATAGCTGGACGTTTATGGACAAATGCAAAACTTGAAAGAGTTTCTGGGAACTTGATTAGTGTAAAAACTATAGAAGATTTAACTTCATATAGAAAAGTAACTATTATGAATAAGTTCTCTCATTCACTCTCTGGAAGGAACCACAATTTGGTGAAATCTAATTCACACTAAATAAAGCAGACCAATGGCTAAGAACCTTCTTTGTTGGTATCACAGAGCAGAAATCACATTACTATTGTAAAAGCTTAAGAAAGTAATCTCCAGGGAACTTTAGTTGGATCTTTGAATTTAACAGATAAAAAAAAAACTTGAAGCTATCACCATTAGTACTTCTAGTTGAGAGTGTATTCTCTCTCTCTCTCTCTCTCGGTAAAATAAGTGATTCAATCAGCAATGCCGGGTAAGTGAACCACTGAGAATAATCGTATTATCTCATATTGAAACATAATGGATGCATGGTTGGAAGATCAAATGATTGGGTATGGTCATGTTAATTCGTGTAGTTGTATTATCATGACATGCCACAATTGAGGATTGACTGGAAGATTAGCAAGACAATTCTACATTTCCCGAAGAAATTGCTTAATATTCTCTCTGAATACTTGGGAGGAGAAAAAATGAGTGTGCTGTATGCAATCATGCGGAGAGGCCAATAGAGGTGCGAGAACCCACAGCACCAGAAAATACTAAAGAAATCTCAAAAGAAAGTTCCCAATAAGAAATTTTCACGGCCATAACAATCAGCAATAGGTAAAATTTGAGCTTCCTTTGAAGGTTCCATCTTTGTCCATAATATATAGTTTTATTCGAGGGATTAAATAGTTCCACATGGCATCACTCATACTGAAATCATGAACCAACTGAATTTGATGTTCATGATTTTTTATTATTTATAGAATGACCTGCATTGGGAAACCATAGTCTAGAAACATGTTTAATGGAGGTCTTGAGTGGGCTAAACTTGTAAAGTTTGTGCAAGGGAAGTGCATGAATGCTTACAGTTCACAGAATGTGTGAACCACCAGTTCACTTCTTTTTTTCCTTGTAATCTCTAATGAAATTCATAATGCATTTTATTACCTGGTAACCACCAGCTCACTTGTTAGAGGATTTAAATTTAAAATTCAAAAAGATGGAAAGAATCCATTTAATCACTAATGAAGGCCAGTTACTTGGGAAACATGTTGAATTTCTAAAACAATGCACACAAGTACGCGCACATATGAAGTTCTTGGACTTGTAAAGCATTATATTGCTTTTTTTTATGCATTTGCTGGGAACTCGAACTCAATACCTAGTGAATTTTGAAGAGCTTCTCTTGCATAATGTCATCATTGCTGATCCTGTAGGTGGGAGAAATATCAGAACGAGGAGGAAGTTGCCCTCGGTAGAGGAAAACGCCAGAGGAAAGCTGTTTCTTACAGGGAGGCTTATGCTCCACATCATAGTGAAACAGTGAATGAGGTACTTCCATCTGCTTTTCTTGTAAAGAGTGACTTTGCCAAGGCTATCAAGTCCATCCTAGTTATGTGTGTGGGTAAGAAACTACGAGAAATAACGTTTGTATGTAATTTTTAGTCTTGAAAATTGGAGGTCCCTAACTTGTCTTAAACATAATGTGAGGAAAGAATTGAGGAAATTCTTATTCCATGATTAAAACAGTCTGGTTACATCTCCTATTTATAGCAAAAGCTAATCTCCTATTTATGGTAACTTCCTAATTCTATCAATCACTCATAATCAATTAAAATCAATTACCTAATTACATGTTACTTATTACAAGAATAAACTCCTACAAATCCTCTAATCAAATCATATTTGTCAACACTCCCCCTCAAACTGAGAATAGCTATTTTTCAATCCCAGTTTGCTTGTGATCTCCTGAAAAGTTGGACTTGGCAATCCTTTAGTCAAAACATCCGCTAATTGATCTTTTGTAGGAATATAAGGGGCACATATAAGGCCACTGTCAAGCTTCTCCTTTATGAAATGTCTATCAATTTCCACATGCTTAGTTCTGTGATGTTGAATTGGATTATGAGCTATGTTAAGTGCGGATTTATTAGCACAGTACAATCTCATGGGCGTCTCCCATCTGATCCTCAAATCTTCCAACATAATTTTTAGCCATAGCACCTCACAGATTCAAAGGGCCATTGATCGAAATTCTGCCTCAACACTTGATCTTGTCACAACAGGTTGTTTCTTGCTCCTCCAAGTTACTAGATTACCACCAAGGAAGGTGAGATACCCAGATGTTGATCTTCGGTCTGTGACTGAACTATTATAATCAGCATCTGTGTAAGCTGCTATTTCCATCCTTACGCCCCCTTTTCAAAAAAAAATTCCTTTTCCTAGACTGCCTTTCAAATATTGTAAAATTCAGTTCACTGCACGAAGATGAACTTCTTTAGGGTTTTGCATGAACTGACTTACCACACTTACAGCGTAGGCTATGTTTGGCCTTGTGTGAGACAGGTAAATTAGTTTTCCAACTAGGTGTTGATGCATGCCTCTATCTATGGATTCACTTTCTGTGCATTCCCAAAGTTTGTAATTAGGCTCAATTGGAGTATCTGACAGCTTACATCCCAACTTGCCTGTTTCTTCTAAGAGATCTAAAGTATACTTTTGCTGTGAGATGCAAATTCCTTCTTTGGACTGAGCCACTTCAATTCCTAAAATGTATTTCAACTTCCCAAGATCCTTAATTTCAAACTCCTCTGCCAAAAATTTCTGAAGGGCTTCCCTTTCTTCTGAATCATCTCCAGTTACAATAATGTCATCAACATAAACTATTACAGCTGTGACACCCCCTGAGGCCGAATGTTTAATAAATAGTGTGTGGTCACCTTGGCTCTATTACTTTCCAAACCATGCTCGGGGAGACCGTTTAAGCCCATATAATGCCTTTTTTAGTTTGCACACTTGACCTCCTCTCTTATTCATGCTGAAACCAGGTGGAGTCTCCATATAAATTTCTTCTTCAAGGTTTCCGTGTAAAAAGGCATTCTTCACATCAAATTGCTGTAAGCTATGAAGCATGGATACGGATACGGGAGCATATACAGATACGGGATACGACAATTTTCAAAAAATGAGGATACGGATACGGATACGGCAAAGATACGGCAAAAAAATAAAATAAAATATATATTTTATTAAAATATTTTTAAAAATAGCATTAATATACTACTAAACATTATATAAATAACAATTATATAGGATGAAAAATACCATTCAATCCATAAACTAACAAAAAATATATTATATATTAAGTTATGTTTTAATTATTTACAACTCGACCCTTAATTAAATTTTATTATATTAATTTTACCCTCGAATAAAGTTTGAAATATTACATTTTGACCCTCGCCATATCCTTCCCGTATCCCTCCTGTATCCTCTACAAAATTAAAAATAAAAAATCAGGATAGTCCACGTGGTGTATCTGATACGTATCCGGCCGTATCCGCATATTCGAATATCTGATATGAGTGCGGCACCTAATTTGAAGTATCCGTACTTCATAGGCTGTAAGGGCCAGTCATAATGTGCAGCTAAGGATAATAAAACTCTTATAGTATTCATCTTTGCCACTGTTACAAAAGTCTCTTGATAGTCCACCCCATAGGTCTGAGTATACCCCTTAGCTACTAGTCTTGTTTTATGTCTTTCAATGGATCCATCTGAATTGTACTTCACTGTGAAGACCCATTTGCATCCTACCGATCTCTTTCCAGCTGGTAACTCCACCAATTCCCATGTTTTATTCTTCTCCAAACCCTCCATCTCAATCTTCCTTGCCTGTCTCCATTCCTCCTTGGCAAGTGCCTCAGATAAAGATTGTGGAATAGCTACAGAGTTCAAACGGGAAAGGAAGTTTCTGTATGACTTGTATAACCTTTCAAAGGACACAAAGTTAGACAAAGGACGTTGGGTACATTTTCTCACACCTTTCCTTGTAGCTATAGGTGGGTCTAAATTAAAAAACTAATGGGAAAATTTCAATAGAAGGGCTTACCTTAGTCTCAAGTGAAGAGTTAGATTCTTGAACATGCACAGGACTGTCCACTGGCTTTGCTCTTCTTGAGTATACCTGTAATGGTTTTGTGATAGGGGAAATCGTTAATTTGTAATGGATGGTTCATCAGGAATTGATTCACTGGGAGTGGAGTGAGGACTAGGAGTAGGATCAGACTGATAAGTTTTGTCAAGGATGGATGGCTTTCTAAAAAACAAATCCTTATCTTCCAATCCAACTAACTCCCCTTGAAGATAAGGATCAGGAAAATAGCTCTTTTGTTTGGCAAAGTGACATCAGCAGAAAAATAGGTTTTGCCAATTGTAGGATTGTAACACTTGTAGTCTTTTTGAGTAGAAGAGTATCCGATAAAGACACATTTGATTGATATAGGATCCAATTTACTCCGACTATGAGAATGAACATGAACAAAAGAAACACAGCCAAAGACTCGTGAAGGCAATTTAGTAGAGAGATGGACATTGGGAAAATACCTAGCATGAGTATTTATTGGACTTTTGGAGTCAAGTTCCCGAGAAGAAATACGATTGATTACGTGAGTAGCAGTTAGAACAGCTTCCCCCCAAAAACGCTTTGGAGCATGATTTTGAAATAGGAGAGCTCGAGCAAATGCTAAATGGACTCAACTTTTAGCTTCCCACACTCCATCCCCTCTCACAATGAATGGCTTTGGAGTGTGGGAAGCTGAAATTGGAATGCACTTAGTATTTTCCTATATATGTATATATCATGTTCATATATATTCATGTATTTACGTATTTAGTGTAGGGGAGTACTAAGAAGCATAGATATATGATATGGATACAATACGGATGCGGATATGACAATTTTAAAAAAATGAGGATATAAACACGATAAAGATATGACTAAAAAATATAAAATTTGTATACTTTTATTAGTTATATATGTGAATATAATATCCACAGCAAAACTAATTTAATATTTAATTCAATATACAAAATTTAATAAAATATAAGTTGTATTACTAGTTTCGACTTATCAAATTTAGATTTATCTTAATAAAATATTAGAAGAAAAAACTAACAAAATAATAGGACACTCCATGTGGTGTATCCGATAAGTATCTTAGAGTATTTGAGAAGTATGTGTATCCGATACGTATTGGATACGGATACGGCACCTATTTTGAAGTGTCCATGCTTCCTAGGTATAGTACTTGTTTTATTAGTGTAGAAAACTCTATTGGGTGTTGAGCCATTTAGCAATCCTAATCTTTTGGTGCCATAATCCAACCCTTAACCCTAATTCATAGAAAGGGGGGGGGGGGGGAAGGGGGAAGAAAAACTCACCCTTCGCACTCAAGTCAAACCAATTACTGTTCAGTGCTAGCCTAGGCTCTTACTCAGTCACAATTGAGAGCCGTCCAGTTTTTTCCATCTTAAATTCACTAAATTCACCGTCCAAGCCCGCAATCTCTTCCCTTGTTGAATTTTGCTCATCAATGGCGAAGAAATCTTCACCCGTTATCAGTTCAATGGTAGTTTTAACAGATCATGATCTCCAGTAGGTTCATCTCTCGCCAGCCTTTGAAGCTATAATCCAAACCTTTGAAGCTAACATGATTGAACCATAGAGGCCTTAAGGTATAGCTTTGAAGGCTATTAAAGAAGAGACTGATGACTTAGTGATGTAATGGTGAAATATCATTAAAAGAAGTGACCAAGATGACCAAAAAGCTTAAGAAGTTCTTCAAAAACATGGAGGCCAAACAAAGCAAGAAATCACAAGGTGAAAAGAGAAAATTTGAGAAATAAGGGAGAAAAGAAAAATAATGAGCCTGCAGGTGTTCAATGTTATGAGTGTAATGGTTTATGGACATGATTGAACCATAGAGGCCTTAAGGTATAGCTTTGAAGGCTATTAAAGAAGAGACTGATGACTTAATGATGTGATGATGAAATATCATTAAAAGAAGTGACCAAGATGACCAAAAAGCTTAAGAAGTTCTTCAAAAACATGGATGCAAAACAAAGCAAGAAATCACAAGGTGATAAGAGCAAATTTGAGAAATAAGGAAGAAAAGAAAAATAATGAGCCTGAAGGTGTTCGATGTTATGAGTATAATGGTTTATGGACATGATTGAACCATAGAGGCCTTAAGGTATAGCTTTGAAGGCTATTAAAGAAGAAATTGATGACTTAGTGATGTGATGATGAAATATCATTAAAAGAAGTAACCAAGATGACCAAAAAGCTTAAGAAGTTCTTCAAAAACATGGATGCAAAACAAAGCAAGAAATCACAACGTGATAAGAGCAAATTTAAGAAATAAGGAAGAAAAGAAGAAAATAATGAGCCTGAAGGTGTTCAATGTTATGAGCGTAATGGTTTATGGAAAGCATTTCTTTGGATTATTGAAAATATTTATCAAATTGAAATTTCTCTCAATTTCTCCTTTGGTTCATGGAGAGCATATTGTGTATGCATTATAGCGTGATGGTGTGAATACGTTACATATTAGATTTCACATCCCTGCCTTAAACAACTCATGATATTGAAGATTTTTAAAATGTTGGTTTGTCAATTCATAACATGTAGTATGTGGTAATGTTTTATATTCCATTTTCTTAAGGTGTAGCTTTGACTAATGCATGTGCAAAGACAAACTAAGTTGCTTAAGTGTCTTATCATTGTGATTTTATTTATTTATTTATTTGTGTGATTTTAGTTTATATTTGTTTCTGAGATTTTAGCTTCAATTTTAATTGGTAAGATTCCCAATTTTCCTCATGTGTTTCGTAGATTTATTGTCTTGATTCTAAAGTTCGTTATTTCCATGACAAAAAGGGGGAGAAGAACGTGATGCTTGGTTTATCTCTCATAGTGGCTGTTTTTCACAGGGTGTTTTGTTTGAGTAGTGTGCAATTTGTAGGTTGAGAGATGCTACATCAAGGGGGAGTGTGCGTAATGCATTGTTAGGCTTTAATTCTTGCGATGGCAAATTTCGTGTTCAAACAGGATTATGAATCCTTAACCAAATAGATTGTAATTTTTTATAAAATATTAATTTGTAAGGATGTGTTATTTGTATTTGTTCTTGGCATGTCCTATTTAGGAGACTTGTATCGATTGAGAGAAGAATTGAGGTGTATTAGAAAGTTTTTATGTAGTTGGAAAGTTTGCTAATCTGTTATTCAATTCGGTTATTTGGTGTTGTTCGTTTTTGCTTTGGATCTCTCCATGTAGTGTCTCCGCATTAAGCTTGTGAATTTGTATAACTCTGGAGCTACTAGGAATTAAAGTTATTTGTTGCAAAATGTATCTGGCATGGTCTTATTTGTCTTCATTGGCCAAAGCAGAATGGTCCTGAAGAGGAGCCTCAACCGGAACCGGAGCGGGAGTACACGCCAGCAGGAATAGCTCTAAAAGCAAAATTGTGAGTTCTCATTTATCTGTGTGCTTTCTTACGATCCTAGTTTTCTTAATCTTGTATCTCTAACATGACTGTTATAGATTAAGATTCTGTCACTAGACAAATTCAAGATTCTTAACAGGCATTAGTTTTTATATATGGGATAGAAAGGAGGCACAGCACCTGAGGATGGTGCATACACATCAGAAATATGGTTGGACATTGACATTTTCTAGGAATAATATTGGACTCATCATTAGTTACTACGTTTTCCCCATATTAGAAGTGATAATTGCATACTTAGTGACTTAGTGTGTTGGCAAAATATGCTCTCTTCTCTAGAAATATTTTAGGATTCATTTTGGTCTGGAGGGGTATGTGGTGGAGTTTCACATCGTCAAGAACGTCCAACATTGCTCCTATTAAGTAGTTTATAGATATGTTATGTTAGGGACTGTCCAAAAACTGTTGTTGAAGTGCCTGAAATTATGAATTTCATTTTTTCAACAGGGACACATCCAAGAAAAGGTGGATGTATTCATAAGAGTGTCTAAGAAGTCAAAATGTTGCGTGTTTCTTACAAGAAATATGGATTTTTGGATGTATCTTGCTACTTATACGGCACTAGTCCTGCATTTGCTTAACTTCTTCAAGATGTGTCATTTTTTTGTCAATTCATTCTAGGGTGGGACATGTTTCAGGCACGTGTGATGTGCTCCCTATTGCTTCGATAGGCATTAGATCATCTAGGGTCTTGGTGAATAAATCAAATAAATTGGGTCATGACAAGAAAATAAAATGGGGCGAATAAATAAAATGATTTCTGGATGTATACCTATAAATCTTTCCTTTGTCCTTTTAATTCCTCAAACCTTTATTTTTTGGGATAAGTTTTCACTGCGGAAGACCCTATTCCTAAGAATATTATGTTAGTTTATGGATGTCATAAAATAGGGCATTTACCTACTAATCATTGCTTTAGGTTTTCTGATTGCTCAAGGGCTGGACTCTTAAACTTCATTTTTTTTTAATGTTTAATTACTGCTCAAATGGGTAGCCTTGTAGCAACAGTAAGGTGGTTCTATTGCGACCTAGGATCGCGGTTTGAATCCCTGAAATAGCCTCTCTGCAAGAAGGGGTAAGTTGTGTATGACTCTCTGTACACCATGAAATGCGAAAGGCTCATGCACTGGATTTCCCTTTTTTTTTGTTTTTTAATAATTAGTTCTCAGCTCACTGCTCATTGGAATATTCATCTATTTATTTATTTTCTATTTTAGTGTTTAGGGGATATAAACACCACAAACCAAAAGTGAATTGTTTTCTATAATTTTCATGAAATATATATATTTCAATTTAAGAGTTGACACATTATCTTATAAAAAGATAATGCATTTACCTTACAATGTCTATAATGTGTCTATGTCTTATGTGTCTTTTAAGTTACTGTGTCGGCGGGTGCTTGTTGCATGTTTGTCCATGCTTTACAGATGCATAAAAATTTATATATATTTGCTAGGTAGGAGATACTGGATGCTACAATGGATGAATTATACATTTCCATTTTTTGTTGATAAGCATGGATAATAAATTTCCATTTGAAAATTACCATGAAATAGCATTGGCATTGTTATGAAATTCAAATGTATCGGTACCATTTGGCAGCCACGATTGCTTTATTGATATGATTAACTCGCTTCATCTTTACAACACATTTATGGATGTTGCAATTTGCTATTTATTTTGCAGCGCTAAGCTTCGTGCAAGACAAAAGGAACGCCTGGCTCAGAGAAATTTAAAGGAGATGTCTACTTCCATTGATGGAGTATCTAGATCTGAGTCACTTCCTCAAGTCCCTTTATTGAATTCCAATCATGGGGAGCAAGCGGCTGGTTTAGTTCAACCCGTTGAAGAGAAGGCCCAGACAATTGACTTGGATGATAACAGATGTGGTCAGATTTTGGAGGGAGTGAACAGCAAGACTGACTCTCCCTTAAGGCTGGGTAACATCTCTAAGAATATAGTTGGCGGTCATCTGGATCGTCCTGCTAAATCTCTTGGTCATCAATCTCCAGATGTCTTCCTGCCAACTAATGACTTAGAGGGTACCAGCTGTGCGAGCTCTATGCCCAGCAGCAACTTTTTACCAGTTCTTGGACTTTGTGCTCCCAATGCTAATCAAGTGGAGTCATCCCAGAGGAACTTTTCAAAATCGTATAGCAGGCAAAGCAGGCGAGTAATGAGACCAGAGTTCCCATTCCATATAGCTCCTTGCTCTGGGACTTCAAATGAGATGATCAATACAGGTCATCAGAATTCCTTGGACAGAGTTAAACTACCAGATGTATTGGCAGAGGCTTTCCCACAGAAGCTGAAGCATAGAGATGGTTATCACCAATTTGGCATGGTACTCCCTTTCTTTGTACTTTTTTTTAATAGTATATAAGTGTGTGCGCATGCACTCACACGTGCTTGCTTTTTAAGTAATAGCTCCTTGGGTATGTAATTATAATTCTTGTATTCTTTGCAGCATCCTCTGGCTATCCCCCCAGGAAGAAATTCTGATCATTTAGAAAATTTAGGATCTACTTTCTCCGAATTTCAAGAAAAGATGGCCCTCCCCAAATTACCTTTTGATGAAAAGTTCCTGCCTAGATTTCCATTTCCGGCCAGAAATGTGCCTTATTCCCACCCTGACTTGATACCAAGCCTGTCATTGGCAGCACAAGTTAGAGATTCAGCCAACCCCATTCAAGATTTTCCCACAATGCCGTTGTTGCCAAATTTAAATTTTCCACAAGATGCACGAAAACATAGTCTGCAAGAGAGGGAGGTGACTTCCATGTTTGGGTTGGGCCAGACACCAACTATGTATTCTCCATTTAATGAAAACCACCGGAAGGTTCTTGAGAACATAATGATAAGAACTGGGTCTGGATTGAGCAGCCAGCTGAGAAAGAAATCAAAAATAGATATCTGGTCTGAAGATGAACTTGATTTCCTCTGGATTGGCGTTCGGAGACATGGCTGTGGCAATTGGGATTCCATGCTTCGTGACGCAAGGTTAAAATTCTCAAAATTTAAAACTGCGGAAGATTTGTCAGCAAGATGGGAGGAGGAACAGCTCAAGATTTTGGATGGATCAGCTTTTCCTGTGCCAAAACCAACCAAGCGAACAAAACTTACCAAACCATCCTTATTTCCATCTCTCTCTGACGAAATGATGGCACGGGCATTGCAGGGAAGTAGATTTGGTGGACCTTCGAAGTTTCAAACCCACCTAACAGACATGAAGTTGGGTTTTGGTGATCCGGCAACCGGTCCAACACATTCAGAACCATCCGATCAACTTGGTCTGCGTATCGATCGCTTTGCACCATTTCCCACTTGGAATGCTGAAAAGTTCCGGTCTTTCGGCGGAGACTCACCTGCTGGACCCTCTGATAGACCAGGGACTTCAAATGTACAGACGGAGCATCCATTTCTCTTGAATTCATTGGGAACTAGTAGCTTGGGTTCTCTTGGTTTGAGTTGCTCAAGCAGTCTCGACTTACAGCTAAAGGACGACCTGCAGGGGGCGAGCAAGTTCATTAAGTTGCCAAGTCTTCTTGATAGATCACTAAATCTGCTAGACGATCCTCGTAGTAACATGGGAATTGCTGAACCTACAAGTTGTGCATTGCTGCCTGATATCAATGTCGAGCTGAATGTTTCCAATTCAAAGGGAAAAGAGGTTGCTGGAAGTAGTTCTTCAAAGAACGAGCTGCCTCATTGGCTTCGTGAAGCTGTAGGAGCTCCTGTGAAGCCCCCAGAGCCTGACCTCCCACCAACTGTCTCGGCAATAGCACAATCAGTTCGGTTGCTATACGCCGAAGAAACCCCCTCTATTCCTCCATTTGTAGTGCCGGGGCCGCCGCCTCCTCAGCCGAAGGATCCACGAACAAGTCTGAAGGAGAAGAAGAAGAAGAAGAAGAAGAAGAAGAAGAAGCAGAAGGCACATATGGTCAGACAATGTCCACTGGATGTTGCAGGAGCCAGCAATAACTTCCAAGGTAGCCTCAAAAGTGACAACGCTCTTTCAACCTCTGTTCAGATGGCTACAACAGCTGTGGGAAGTTCAGGGATTCCTTGGATTGAACCCAACCTCAATTTGCATCCTCCTCTCAATCTGAATACAATGAATCCATCGTCCTCGCCCGGGCTTCCAAACCCCCATAAGAAAACGAGCATGGGATTGTACCCCTCTCCCTCTTTGGAAGTGCTTCAATTGGTGTCATCGTCCCATGTCAATCCCAGAAGTGAAATGGCTCTTACTAAATCGGTGGAACATGGAGGATTGCTCAACTCAACGGATGCTTGCAGGAAACAGAAGGCTCAGCAGAGTTCGTCTCTTGGTGTAAGCGCGGATTCCAGCAGAACTCGCTCAGATCGCACTCAGCCTGAGGTGGAGGAAATATCATCGGAAGAGACCGTGTCAGATCATCGCGTGAATGATCATGAACAACCATAGCCGGCTCAATATGGGATTTTTGATCAGTAAAAACATCCCATGATACTAATTTTCAAGGCATGTTGCCAATGTGCTTGAAATTTTGTAGTTGTGCGTTGAAGTTGTTGTTGAACGAGCAGGTATAGGAACAGTCAGAACATCTGTATTGTGCAAAGCCTTTGTAAAAGAAAATGTTTTATATAAATTGCCCCTGGTTGTCAAGTTCGATTTTTCCATTATTTTTGTTTGTGGCTTTTGATTCATATTCTTCTGCCGCAGTGGTGAAAGGGATTTTGGCACGGTCATGTGTGCTTGATATATGTAATGTACTTGGCAGTTGTCCATGCATTGGTGGTATAAATTATGTTAAGCTCCGAGTTCACTTATGATGTATGAATATAATTAGAAAGTTAAATATATTTTAACACTCGTAATTTTTCATTTTACTTGGGGAAGTGAGATTGGACTCCCCTAATTTCCTTTCTCATTTTCATTGTAAAATAATTATATCACATAAAGTATGTATAACTTTTTGTTTTTTTAGGTTTTTTTCCATTTGAAAAAGAAATGTCAATAAAAAGTTAAATTAACTAGCTTCTCAATTTTTATTTTCGTCCACTGCGGACTGAAATGTTACTTATTTATTATGGATATTTAAGAATTTTATATACATACAATAACAGCCTTCATATAATTTATAGGGTGAGCTTACCTTTTACTTTAATTTTTTTTATTAATTAAAGTTAAAAAAAATTATTTATTTTTTTATCATGTGTTTTATATAATTATGTCAAAAACATTCTCATATAAATTTTCAAGAATGTGAAAATTTACACTCTTTCATTAGTTTTATCCACTTAACAACAGTTTTAACGAGTGATGTGGAGTGGAAAAAAACTAAAAAGTACTGTGGATTGAAGGAAATTAATGACGGAGTGTGTTTTTCATTTTTCGTTTCCAATCCAAAACATAATAATTATAAATTATTCATAAGAATAATTAACAAAAAAAATTTATAATTTCGTTTAATTCCTTAAAAAAAAAAAAAAAGATGCGAAGCCATAAAGATGTTAATGAAATAGGTATACAAGAGTACTCGACTCGATTGAACCTGATAAAAATCTATTGAGAAATATC
>JAVXUM010000029.1:2590767-2609546 GCA_035590655.1 Pouteria glomerata
TCCTTGATATTGGTAAGATACCTATTTAATAAAATAAAATATAATATATATTTATATATTTACAATTTTATCTTTAAAATAAAATTTTTAAAATTCTTAAGCCTATGTCATTTATGAAATTTAGCTCATTTTTGTTCTGATATATAATGTGGTATATTAGCAGCTGCACCCTCAAATCTAGGAATTAAAATCCCGTCAATCTTCTCTTTCATCGCTTTGTTGGTAGCTACTTTTTGGTTTGTCAAAATAGTTTTTTTTTGGACTTGTTTAATTTATAATTTATTATGAGTTATTTTGGCATATCATGGGTTATTTATATTGGGATTGAAAGTCTTTAATAAAATGTGATTTCTATTGTATTGTTTCAAGAGATATGCCATTGTATTTTGTACATATATTTCTACTATTTATAATATATTTCTTTTATCTTTTAAAAAAAAAACTTAAATGTCTTTTGACTAATAAATTTATTCAATTTAATAAATTTAACGACTTTATTAAGTATTAGTTTTTTTATTTTTTATTTCAAATTAAATATTTATTAGGTATTTAACTAATAATTTGACCGATTGAACATAAAAGGATTTCACGTGTTGAGGATGAATTTCGCGGGTTTAAAACAGAATAAATTTGAAATTTTAACTAAATTTAGAATGATAATAATAAAAAATAATAAACGAATTTAATAACGAAATTGAGTAATTAAGCGGTTATTTTACCCCGTTTCCTTTGCAAAGGTGATTTATGGTACATTCCAATGTAGCTTTTCAGCAGGCCGTCAGGTTCTTCTAAGAACTGAAAGGACATAGTCAACAAATAGAAGCAAACCAGACCACGTGATCGAGCGTGTGGATTCTGTGGAAACCCCTCTCTCTCTCTCTCTCTCTCTCTCTCTCTCTCTCTCTGCATGTGATTGTATGTATATATTATACCTTACTACTGCCTCCCGCAGTTTGACTGCCCTGTAACTTTCTGTCAAAAAGTAAAAAGACGAAGAAGAAATAACGTAAACTCAATTCAGAAACAGACGCACTCTCTCTGTATATCTCTATTAATCTCCATACATTCCCTCAATATATATACATATATAGATAACAAAATCATTTTTTTTTTGGTTTGGGGGGGGGGGGTTTGGTTTGAAGTGAAGCGAACGGGCTGTGGTGGACTGTAATTCCGAAAAGATTTTGATAAGAAATTTTTTTGATAGTAATATTTTAATTTAATTATTTATAGCTTGAATAATATTTAACTCATATCCAAATATATTTTAAATTTTAGCTTAATTATTTATAGTCTAAACAATATCTAGTCTATAATTCAGATATATTTTTCAAACATAAAAAATTAATGGCCCTCAAAGCTCAAAAAAAATAAAAAAATCAGGATAAAAAAACCAATAGTATATACATTTGAGTAAAACTTATAACTATCGGGTAAAATTTATAAAAAGTTCAATGTATATACATTTGGGTAAAACTTATAACTATTGGGTAAAATTTTTAATTTTTTTACATTTCAATCTTCCCTAATAAATTAATTTTTTTTCTCTTTTATAGGGTTTTCGGATTGAAGCAACCGCTGGAGAGCAACTGGAAGTTTGCAACAGTTAGATTTGTTTTGTCTTTCCCTTTTTTTTTTTTGTTTTTTTATTTAATTTTTGTGGATACCCAACCAGTATTTGGTTAAATTCTAATTTAGAAGTAAGGGTATTTGTTATATGACTCTCTTGACACTGAGAAATCGAGCCTGACTTCTGTCATTGCTCAATGCCTCAGGTTTGACTCAAAGAATTTTATTTTATTTCTTTTTGTTTTTTTTTTTTGGTTTTGTTTTGTCTTCTCACTTTTGCTAAAGAAAATAACAAAAACAAAAAAATAAGTCTGTTTAGAAAAAAAAAAAAAAAATCAATTTTTAATATTTTAGGTTTTCATAAAGCATTAAAATTATCAATAATCTAATGTTGAAACTTTGTGAGATACCATCGAACGTGAGATTATTAAAAATATCAATTCAGATTTAATAGTAGATGAATTTTGTTCTCTAAAATATCGAATGGTGCAGTTTCAATAATATACGTTACTTTTGTTTTTTGTTTATTTTCTTGTGCATTTAGATTGAATATTTTATAATTAAGTTGAGAAATTTACATATTTAGATTGATAATTATTAATGATAGAAAAAAAAATTATCTCCACATAACTCGGGATAAAAAAAAAATTCTAACTCTAGTAAAGCTTCCATATACTCAAGAAGTAATAACAATTAAGACAATTAAGGTATTATTTAGTGTATTAAAAAATAAAAATAATTTTTAAATTTTTTTTATTTTTTATTTTAATATATAAATTATAAATTTATAATTTATCTTATTTTATTTTATTTTATCTCATTTTTTATTATTCCAAACATACTCTAACTAAGTAATTAGAAGACATGATTTGATGTATATAATTGACTAACAGTTTAAAAAAACAAAAACACCTGAAGAATAACAAATCTTAACAACAAACAAGGAATAATAACTAATTTCATGTACGTGTATATATATTCTTCACCTCTCGGTTTTTTCTTTTTTTTTTTTCATTTGAACTTCTTCCTACTTTTCTCGTTAACAACGAGCAAACGTGCTCTCTTTACCTCTAGAGCATGGTTTTAAAACGCGGTAACGGACAATATAACGGTAACAGAAAATAACGGATGTAATGGGATGTAACAGAGGTGTAACGGGTAAAAAACAAAAGTTTAACGGGAACAATGAAGCCAAAAAACGTTACGTAACGGTATCGGGAGAGTTTTAAAGTCATGCTCTAAGTCAACGCCATTCACTATTTTTTATTTTTTTTTTGCAGCGCCAACTGTCAAAGTCACCTTCTTAACCCGACTCTCTCTCTCTCTCTCTCTCTCTCTTTCTCTCCCTTCTTGATCAAGATCTGATTTCATATAAATACATATATATGTATATACGCTAATCAATGCGAAGAGAGCTCCATTGTGTGAGACGCGGTAGCTTTGTGTGGTGCAACGAACCTTGAAGAGAAGGCACAGAACTGATCATAGTAAGCTTGATCATCACCCGACAAGGCTCCACAGCCGCCAGCATCGAAGTTGAGAGAATAGCTTAAAGGGTCGTAACGGCATTGGAACGAAGATTGTCGGCTGGGTGGGTGTGGCAATATTGATCTGCTCTTCTTCTTCAGCTTTCTCAGAAGCTTTGAGTACAGCCTACTACTGCTCTTGGATGAAGAATCATGTCCATGTCCGGCGGTGGAGCCACCAAGTGCACCGCCGTAGTGGGTTGTGGAGGTTGTTTTTGGCCGCCAGAGAAGCCCCATCTGTATCATCTCTTTATCTCTCTCTTTATCTATATGATCTCCAGGTAGATTGTAATGGATTTAGCCTAGTGCATATGTGTTGATGAAAGTGTTGTGCATATATGTGGCTCGCTTGGATTTATATATACAGAGAGAGAGAGAGACCGAGGAAGGGAAAGAGTGAGAGTGGTTTTAATTTAGACCTCACATGGCTGACTAGCCGGTGCAAAAGCCACGTCCCAGTTTGTCTGGGTCCACTTCCCCATGCAAATTCATAAAATAATTGTGATTTTATTTTATTTATTTTTATGAAAACGGTTGATTCTACTTGGGGAAAAAAAATAGAAAAGAAAAGAAAAAGAAGAGATGGAAGAGAAAAGTAATCAAAAAGTGTAATTTGAATAATTGTATTGTTTTAAGCCCTGTTTGGCAACTAACGAGCTAATTCTTAACTAGTTATTCAATTTTTTTTTTGTCTTTTTATTTTAAAATGATTAAACTTATCTTCTTCTTATGTTTAAAATTTTTTTTAAACTATAAAGGGCAAAATTTTTAAATTAATATAAATCTAAAAAATTAACTACTAAAAAGTTAATTTTTTTTTTTTCCAAACATAAAAATAAAAAAAAAATTTAACTTTTTTAGTAGATAACTAATAACTAAGTACAAAAAAGTTAGCCATTTTACTTATCAAATTAAGCCTTAAACTTCCTAGCTCTAAAAATTGAAAAAAAGTTATCACGAATTTAAATGCTAAATAGATTGAATCATCTATATATAATAAGATTGATTTTAAAATAGCCTAATTAACTATTTGATGATACTCGTTAGAGACGTCAATAAATTGAATTGTTTATGAACTACACATAAATAGACAGTTTATTAAAGAATAAACTCGAGTTTGGCTCAATTGGTTAGACGCGAGAGCCTACTTATATTATTTATAATATAATATATTAACATAAAATTTTATGAAGCTTATTTATTTAAATATATTGTTAATATTTAACGATTACTTTGATTTGGAATGTCATTCTATTTTTACCGGAAAGATGTTGATCTGTCAGCCAAAGTGAATCTTCACTTATCTTCAATCTGGGGAGAACACATCCGAACCACCCAAGTATCGAGGATTGTGTATAGAGGTTAACAAGATGTCGCGGCAAATTGAAAATGCATGCATTCTTGCCTTGTCTTGTTTTCTTTCTTTCTTCTTCTTCTTTTTTTCTTCCTTTTCCCTTTTCATGCTCTTTATATTTTCTGATCTTGCTTAAGAATTTTTTTCTAAAGGGTTTCTAGATTCCATATCATAATTAATTGCTCTCTCTCTCTTCCTCACACACATAAACACACACACACATCCCTAATTCACAATATACAAAAATAAATAAATAAATAATCAATCAATAAATAAAAGGAGCAGTCATCTGTGTGAAGGAAGGAAGGACAATATGTAGATTAAGTCAAAGTTTGAAATCTGTGGTCTGGTTTTCTAAAAGCCTGCGAACAACATGGAGATGCTAAGGCTGAGAACATGCCTCAATCAGATTAACAGTTTGTTTAATGCATAAATGTGTGCGTGTGTAAATATAGAGAGAGAGAGAGAGAGAGAGGTCATTAAGCATGTGAGAGTAGGTGTGCAGTGTTTTTCTTCTGCATATTGTATTAACAAAGTTCATTGTGCAGATATAAGTACCATTAATTATTTTACTAATAGAAAATTTATATTTTTAAGGTGTGTTTGGTGTTGTAAAAAATTAATAAAAATTGTAATTTCATAATTTGTTCAATGAGATAAATTAGTAACTTATAAAAAGTTTTGATATTTTTTGGTGAAATTTGAAGTTCCAAACGGAGCCTAAATTGTTACAACTTTAATTAGAGAATTATCAACTCATTAAATAAAAGAAAAAAATAATTTATTGAAATATTTTTATTTATACAATTATTATTCTCACGTCATGCTATTTTTTTTTATAATAATAATATATTTTTTTTGTTTTACAATAGCATTTTCTTGTATATGCATGCCATGCTCAACCATTTGTGCGTCTGTATGTATATTTAGAGCTCCAAAAAAACACTTTGGATCTTCTTTTGGTAGGGCAAAATGAACATTATCTTTGGCAAATGTAGCCGGCTAATTTGATTCAATCTAGGTAAAGATTAGACATATGTTAATAAACCCTATTCAAGTCAGGTCATGTGGTGCACGAAGCTCAAAAATGAAAACAAATAAGGATGTGTTTGGGAACTCCCAAACTCAAAATACATGCATTTAATTTGTATACCATAATAACATAGAAAGTGGGGATAGGGTGCCCTGCTGTTTAAGACACAATGAATGAAGACAACGCAAAGTTCGATTGCTCATTTATTTTATTAAGATATTATTTCTTGATTAAATTTCGCTTAATTATGTTACCTACTAACCATCCCCCCGCAAGACATTTGTCGTCTGTTCATATTATTAATCTAATAAGGGTTGTGTTTAATTTAATAAAACCCATTTTATTCTATTCATGCATATTTAACACTGCCAAGTTCAATGGACTATGTATACATATATGTGTGTGTGTGTATATATATATATATATATATACGCACACAAGATCATGAAGATTGGTGCTTTTAAGTCCATTGGTTAGCTATATACATGCACCTGAAATTTTTTTGTGCATTGAAGCTTTCAATTAAAGGAGTGCTGGCTTCTAATTGTAATTGGACATCAAATTTGATGCTTGAATTGTATCGATATATAGTAGAAGTGCGTAGACACAATTCGTATGGGTGTAAGTTTTATTAAACTTTTTCATTTTAAATAAGATAAAAATAAAAAAAAAATAGTAAAATTGACTCAAATAGTAAATAGTGAATAATTGAAATGTACTTTAAAATAGATAGTTATTGATTAAGGGGCAATTAAAAAAAAATAAAAATTATAAAAATAATGAATAGTTAGATGTGACAAACCAGTGAAGGTGGTCAGGTTAAAGGGACTGGGCAAAATAAAATATCGTTACCCCACATTACATATCTAAAAAAAATATCATTTCCGTATAATTTAATATTTTATAATACAATATGTTTTAACGTAGTGTAAATATTAAATTTCATTGAAACTCCAAGTTTAAGTGCATTGGAGCGAGAGTAGTACCATAATAGGTTATCATATAGGAAGTATTTTTATTGTGCTTAACCAAACTGAAAACGAATAATATTATACTTTGGAGATTTTGAGTAATTTTACAATTTTTTTGGGGTAATTATAAATGGTGATCTTGTTGTATGTTAGTTATATTCATTAAACTCCAATATTTGAGCTCTATGGACGTCTAGTAATGTCTATACATGCAATAGTTTGGGAAGGTACCCGATACAGGTTCTAAAAAGGGTTCACTTCTGGAGTATGATCAATGATGCAACCTAGTTGGTGGCTGCAATTGCCAGGAAGTGAGGCAGAGGGTGGTTGCAATTGCCAGGAAGTGAGGCAGAGGAAGGTTGACATGGCTGATGCAGATATGGGTTTTTGCTCATTGAGTTTGGCTCAGGTTGATTTTTGTTGCAGCTGGATCACATTTGTTGTTTGCCATCTGGCTAGGATAAGAGGAATGACTTTGATGGTCTGGACTGCTCCATTCTTTTTTTTTTTAATTTATTCTGATATGGAAATGCAACTGGGATGGCCTTGACTGCTAGAGTTAGTCACTGTTTTATTTACCATCAAGCATTGTCTTTTGTGGAGCATTGACATTAATCTTTGAAAGCTAGCCATGATGGGAGTACCCATGGGTGTTGCAGTAGCAACACGTTGGAAATTGTAGTTACGAACAGGGGCAATCATTCTTTTTCGATGGTATAGACAAGGGTTGCCTATTTAGCTTTTTAATGTGTAATGCAGTTATAATTAAATTGGCAAGGTCTATTGATCTCATATACACGTGTGCGTGTGTGGATATCCCTGCGACCAATTGATTTAAATACTCATAAGTAGACAACGAATTCCATTTTCTCAAGCTAATGTTAGTGGAATGCCCTACAGCAGATAAACAGGGCCAAATCTTCAAAGTTTGGTTAGCCACAGAACTTGATGGAATTAACTCCCGTTAATTATCGTGATTTGTGGGTTAGTGTCTCTCCTTCCGAACTTTATTAAATTGAAGCACCTTTAAAACTCCAATTAAAAAGAGTTAAAAACTTAAATATACTTTTGAAACTCAATAAGAATTTTAGAGAACTTGAATAATCCTAGTTGTCGAACCTAGTTGATGTGGTAGGCAATGACAAGTCTTAATCAGTGTAATCACTTGAATCCTGAGGAATAGTTCAACTAGCAAAACTTTGAGTTTATTCTCCAGTAATCATTAATATGAGTCTTTTCAGGGCCACTGGAGGCCACAGTCGTTAATTTCAAGGCCTCAAAGCATTAATCAACGTGTAGCGCAAGTTAGACCGGACATCTTGAGAAACACACACACACACATATATATATATATATAAATGTTTTGGAAACACCACCAAGACCTCAAAAGAGTCTACATCCTTTGCAAACAAGTGGCAAAAATTAAATCCTGCAGTCTACTTGCAATGAATGAAAATTTGATCAATAGTTTTTCCTCGTTCCTTACAAAACTGCATCTCTTAACTAAAATCTGACCTCTTTGTTACAAGTTATCAGTAGTAAAGGCCTTCCCCCAAACTGCACACCAAATAAAAAATGACACCTTAGGAGGCACCCTATGCCTCCAAAGTTTCCCACATGGGAAGCTCAGCTCTCCTCTTCCCCACAATTTTCTATAAAAAGATTGCACCTCATAATCTATTGTTTTTAACCTAACCCCATCATCCTCCTCCCTTACCTTTAAAGGCTAGATGTTCCGCAACAATGTGATATAATCTTTCACATCTAAATCTGGGAGATTACTAAGAAGCATGACATTCCACACCCAATTTTAGTGGTACCCAAACAATCCAACACTAAGGCTTCCTAATCCACTACTAGCTCAAAGATTTCCCGCTAAAGATACATCATCCTAGCTTCCTCAGCCCATCTGAAATATAAGCTATACCATACTTACAATGGTTACACTCTTGGAATAATATTTACTCTCTTTCAGCTAAAATATCCCTGACCCATGAGACAATCCTCACCATGAGGGACATTCTTTTCACTGACAATGAAATAGTGGTCCATGCACTCTGCAAGCTAATGCTCAGCTAAAAAATCATTTCAATCATCTGTCAAATTTGTGGATTCTCTGTTCATGTGTTACTCCAGAGGTGACCTTTTCTAACTAAAGTGTTGTTGTTTGAAGGAGGAGGGTTCTTATCAATGACAATCTTGAAAGAAAATGGCATATTCTAGTTGACATATTTTTGTGAAAAGAAAGAAAGAAATCCACCTCTTCGGACGGAAGTTTTGCGAGAGCTGTACTAACCTGCCATGGTGTACAACAAATGTTTCCAAAAAAGGTAAATGAGTTGTTATGTCCATTTTGGTAAACACTCACAGGATTTGAAGAAATTCAAAGGGGAACTAAAACCTCATGATCATTTTGCTTTCACTCCATAATTAACTTTAGGCCCTACAGATTTCATGTTCTCAATTATTTTCCATCCTCCTCCTTTTGACACCCGCTCTTTAATACTGCAGGAGTTCTGTCCACTGGTTTTCTCCTTGATTATCTTAATCTTCAAAGCCACATCATATGATTCCAATTTCAATTCAGAGACAATCCTTTCTGGTTTCAATTATGGTACCTCAATGGCTTCTTGAACCATTTGTTCCCATCCAAGACTGCACAGTGCACACAATTGTGTTGAAACACCATCATCTTGGGGTGAACTTGCCGAACTGGGCATTTCACCAAGCAGTTCCTTGATGTGCCAATTGATGGGGGGAAAAAAAAAAAGCTTTTTAATCAAAGCTCCAAGCAGGGATTGCAGGTAGACAAATTTGCGGAGCTCAGAGGCTCAGGCTGAACAGTTGTGCAAGTGAGAAAATTTGCTTGCCTTCTAAATCAGTCACCAAATATTAAAACTACGACAAATCGTTTGCTAAGCACCGAGTTGATTTCAAATGTCACTTGGAAATAAAAGTGGCCATTGATTGTCAAAGATATATTACTACCATAAGAACAAAAGATTCGGTAACTGCCTTGTAATTAGCATATTAAGTTGTTTTTTGAGGGTAAATAGCCATTGGCATGTACAAGATACTTAAGATTTTGGTCAAAATCTTTTCCATAGAATTCGTTTTCAATTTTGGTTGACCTTTACATACGGCTTTCAGTTTCAGACAACCAATATTATCAAATGCAAAACTATTTACCAAGGGGAGTAAATTCAAATGCAAAAGCTTTTCTTATCGCAAAAAACCAGTTCAGAATACCACAAAACATTAGTACAGATCTAACAATAATGTTCTTTTTATCTGCTAAAAAACCATTTCAAACAATATTCCAAAACTAACATTTGAAATCTACAAAAAAGTCTACAGCTAGAACCAATTGATCAGCCAATCAATCCAAGTCCTTAACCACTTTAATCCCCATAGTGTTGGCAGTACCAATAATTGATTTGCTGATAGATTCCAGAGACATGTACTGGCAATAAGGGTCAGACTGCTTTACCTTGGCGATCTCGTAAATGTGCTTAAGGGTTAGAGTTGAGGCGACGACGTGGCCAGGGCGGCTACTACCGGACTCGATGCCGGCGGCCTTCTTGAGGTACCAAGTGACCGACGGCGACTTCACCGTGAACTCAAAGGTGTTGTCCTTGAAAGCTGTTATAGTCACCGACATAGGTGTGTCCGGCTTGTATTTTTGCGTCCGAGCATTGAAGTCCTTGCAAAAGGCCATTAGGTTCAGCCTGTACTGACCCAATGCCGGTCCCACCGGCGGAGCCGGCCGCGCTCCGCCCGCTGGGACGGTCAGACGGATCGTCGCCGCCACCGGCCGCCGGGTCAGGATCTCTTTGAGTGTCGACATAGCTTCCGGCGGCTGTTCTCTATAATGTTCCCAGGTATCAATTCTAGAGAAAGCGTTGCCTAGAGGCATATTCAACGGTAGAAAGCTGGGTCCGACAGCCCAGACCAGGCAAGAGCCCAAAAATGTTTGAGCCCACTCCACGATATCATTTTATTTTAATCAAAGATATATTATAAATAAATATTACTTTACTAAGCCAACTCATAAATTTTCGAATCAAACTTAAGCTTAATCTTAAATAAGGGCATATTTAACATCAAAGTCACAAATCAAATTCTGAATTTTCTTTTTTTTCAAATTTGATTCAAGTTGCTTGCGAATAGTTAAATTAGGAAATGGTATATATATATATATATATTATACACGAAACTTCTCTGTAGTAGATCATTTGAATCCGCTCTCAGGTTATAAATCTCGAGGAGACTAGCGTCAAAAGCCCGCTGCTAGCAGCATCTTACTTATGACCTGAGTATTCTGACACAAAATTGAACCCTTGACTTGAGTTAATGGCGTTCGTCCTCATTCTGCTGAACTATTCAGTAGTGGGTTGAACAAGCATTCTTTATGTACATAAATATTCATTATTTTTTTTATTTTGTTATTTTTCTAAATTATTTAAAAAATTAATGAAAAATTAAAAAAAATTCAAGTATTTGTCTTAAATAACTAATGGCATTTGAGTGAAAATCAATTACTAATCTTTCTTAACAGAATATACAATAAATCATGAAAATCACATATAAGTTTTGGTAAAATAATTTTTTTTATCGAGTATACATAATTTTGATACAATATATGCATAATGTAATTTATTCATATATTCTATCAAAAATCACCTACTGATCTTTTCTTATAAAGTAAGTTTAAAGTCAAATCACGTAAATTTTTATGCTTTTTCAATTACGTTTTTAATTTTCTTAAAGTTTATAACAGTACAAGGTAAGTTCTAATAAAATCATATTAATCTGATATAGAAATTAGATTTTTAGTATTTCAAATTTTTGTGTGGTAAAAAATATAATAATTTAAAAATTCAACCACGCCAATGCGGTTAACAATTGTTATTAAGGTTACAAACAAATAGAACAAAAATTAAGAGAGTGTTTGGTATAATAAAAAAATGAGATAAATTGTAATAAATTGTAGATTCATAATGCATGTGGTGAGATAAATTTTTAGAAATTTTTAAAATTTTTTAATAAATGTCATTACACCAAACACCCCATAAGTAGTAATTTGTTTAAGTTTTATTTGAAAATTTTATTTTAAATTTGATTTATTATAATTTTGAATCAAATTTTAATCGAATTTAACATGAGTGTCTTAATTATGTTACACAAATTTAAATTTATATAGTTGAGTTTGAATCAAATTCAAAATTAAATGAGTAACAAAATGTGTTAAAATTTGATTTAATTTCGCAATGACTCAATTTTAAACAAATTTTTATCAAGTTGAACACCAACCAAATTCGAGTTATCAAGAAAACATTAAGACTATATTTGTTTTAGGGGATTGGATGATAGGGGATAAGTAATACCGTGGGACCTATGGGAATAATATATGAGATTAGATAAAAAATGGAATTATATTTTTATATGAGATTATTTTTTTTTTGTGTTTGATTGGTGAGATATAAAGTGGGATAAAAGATATGATTTGATATGTGATGTGAAAGAAAGTAATTTTAAGCATTTATGTCTTAACAAAAAATAAATCTAAAAGTAGGAGATTAATAATACTACACCTATTTCTGGATTACTCATCCAGTAAAAATCTTAAATTAATCCAAAAAATAGTGGATCCCACCAAAATATTATTATCAGCCGAAACTAAAACAAATACCATTTTATGTGAGTCCCACAAAAATCTATGTCCAATCCGGCGTTTCATCCGGCGAACAAACATCACCGAACAAAATCATATTGACCCGATCCAAAGCTTATAGTTGGTTCGGGTTTTTGGATCTTTGTCCACTCCAACCAGAAGCAGTATTCCATTTCTTGAATTTTCTCTTCAACATATTGAGTGTACTCTCTCTCTCTCTCTCTCTCTCTATCTCTCTCTCTCTCTCCACCATATAAGCGTCGGCCAATTCTTTGGTTTTGGAAAACGCAGACAGAGGAGAGAGATGGAAACAGGAAAGGTAGTAATAGAGAGAATTCGAGGGAAGTCAACGGTCACCCGGTGCTTCTCAAAGTATCCCCTCAAATTCATCATTCCCGCAAAGGTAAATAAATGGGTACTCAATTCTCAACTGTCACTTTCAATTTCAGTCCTCGCTTATTTTATATAGCAACAATTTCAGAGATAAATAGTATACTATTCCATTCACGTTTTGCTTATATTTGATTTGATGGGCTTTCTCAGGTGGGTAGTTCCCTAATTGATGCTGTTTGGATTTACTCTCTTACCTATGGAGGTGGTATTGTCTCCGTATGTTCTCATCCTCTTCCTCTCCTCTCAATCAAGCCTAGTCTTTATAAATTTATATATACACTTGAATGCATGTATATCAGTATGTATGTACAGGCTGAATAAATTGTTGTGAGCGATTATGTGCTAGTCTATCCAGATTATTGGTGTCCAATTAACAATCTTGTGATTAGGAGCATGGATAAAACTTTGAGAAATATATGTGTCACTTTCATGACTAAATCATGAACATGTTTTGTTAATTTTTATCTAAGGACTTGTTAGGAAATAAATAGCAATCATAATAAAATAAATTTCGTGTTTTTTTTTTTTTGATGACTTGCCTCTCATAAAGATTGATATCTAGGGCATAACTCTTGACAGATTTTGCATGTTGGGTGAATATAGGGAGATTCAATTTCATGTGACTTGACAATTGGAGATGGTTGTACAACAGTTTTGACCACTCAAGCTTCTACAAAGGTCAATGCGTATATATATTCATTTGTGGGTTTTATATTGCATATACTTTGTCATGTAAACTACAACGCGTTCTATTATTATTATTATTATTATTAAGTTATAACTTGAAATTTGAATACAGGTCTACAAGTCTGTGCAATCTAAGTGTTCTGAACAAGTATTGGAGGTATCTGGTCTTTCCTAAAATGGAAAAGCTAAGTTTCCTGTTCTGAGTTTGTTATGTTTAGGTGTCATGATCGAATCATATGATCAAATATGTTGTTCACTAAATTCTGTTGGTTAGCTGTTTTGAGCTTATGATTTAGTGGGAAAGAAGAAAGGAACTATTCTTGGTTTTCAGAATCCAAAGGAAAGATGGATTTTAGTGCATAGTCCTCCCTTTTATATATGATTACATGTTTGCTTTAGTTTTGCTCCTTTGCAAAACCTAACACGTTGTTTCGGAGTTGGTTTTTTGGTGGTTTTGCTGTTGAAAACACTCAGTAGCATTTTTAAGATCATTTGAAACTTTTTCAACCAACAGTTCTTTTTTAATGTTGATGCTTCAAATGGTTCTTAAACTGTGGAAGCTTCACTATTTCTATTAATGTTATATCCATCATGGTTAAAAGTAGAATTACATACCTATCAAAAAAATATTAATACTAATAAAAAACACACATTGCTGTAAATTTGTGTGGATATAATTGAACTTATGAGGAGTTGGTTTTGTTGTTTAGAAACAAGAAGATTTTTGTCCAATCGTGTTATGAAACATTGAAGAAATACTTCCACTTCTTCCTTCCTCACCCCCCCCCCCCCGGGGGGGGGGGTATTCTCTCTCTCTCTCTCTCTCTCTCTCTCTCTGTGTAAAAGAAATAGTTTCTGGTAACAGTGGCTAATTTATACCATGCAGTAGGCAAGAGTTGGAAGCAATGCTCTATTGGCTGTGATTCCAGATCCAGTAACATGTTTTTCCACTGCAAAATACTCCCAGAAGCAAGTCTTCAGAGTGGCATCTGACTCGAACTTGCTTATTGTTGATTGGATTACAAGTGGTCGTCATGAAAGTGGAGAAAGATGGGACTTTGAACTTTACAAAAGCACAAACCACATCTTCTTAGAAGGCGATCAACCTTTGTTTCTTGACTCGGTAAAATTCCTTTGTTAGCTGCTTTGTAGTAATTTTGTACCGAATGTTCTAATGCTCATTCACAACAATGTTAATTAGGGGGTTTTTTCTTCACAAGTTTTGATGTTTTTATGCATTATTTTTATTGTTTTTCAGTTGGTATTTGTCACAGCTGGAACCTACTTTCTGAGAACGATGGTATGGGATTTAAGGACTTGATAAGTGTGAATAAACAATTAAATCTGATCAAGGCAAGATCACATAGAAAAGTGACCAAGGAACCCATGCCCAAGACTTTGGTCAAACCTGTATAATAAAACATCTGTACCAGAGCAAAAATGGAAGAAACTGTGCTATCTTAACATATTTAGATATAAGAAGAATGTGAAAGGCAATTTGTTTTGATGGGCACAAACTCTAGTCCTGGTTGAATGATTATTGTTTCCTCAAATGTTCATGTGTTCCCATAATATGTAAAAGGTGGTCAATCAAGATTAGATCATTCAAGAAATCAATGTTTACTTTTGTGTTTATATATTTGAGTTCTTAAATCCTCCCATAGAATTGTCTTCTTTGATATTCTATTATTTACAATTAAAATTTTAGGAAATTATGTGTGAGATTCATGCTTTTGGAAGTCATAGTTTCTTAGCTTAAATATTTTCACTTGTTGACATAGATATTGCTGGAGCAAGGGAACATTACTAGTATTGCGGAACGCATGCAAGGCTATCAAGTTCTTGCAATGGTCATACTCTTGGGGTAGGTAGTTGGTACTTTATTGTGTATTTTAACCTATGGCACATGCTTGTAACCCTAATTTCTATTATAATTTAGTCTGGTTTATTATAGTCTACTAGGTTGAATTGAATCTTAATTAGCTAAAGACTAGCAGTTGTTGCTTGCCTGTAGGCCAAAATTACAGCATGTTCAAGGCCAAATTCAACAAGAAGTGAAGGAGATGGTGTCGAAGCAATTGCCTTTGCCCTCCACTTCCTTCGGATGCGACAGAAAAACAAATGCTGACAATCGCTTGAACAAGCCAGCCTTTATTGCTTCCTGTAGTGTTTTTGGTCCTAAGGTATTTCTATTAAATCCATATTTCATAAGGTTACAATTAATGATCTATCTAACAGTTATTCTGCAAATAAATTCTAGTAATACATATTCTGCTATAGCTTCAATTGAGAAATTTTTGTATGCTAGAAAATGTTTATAATTCTGGTGCTTAAATTGTAAACATTCTTTCCCTAAAATTAATGTCAGATCCATGTAATTTTCTCAATTTAATTACTTTATCTTTTTAGGAACGAGGAGATTAGAGGCAAAGTAGGAATAGCACCGATTGAAGATAAAATGAGAGAAAATCGATTGAGATGGTTCGGGTATGTTAGAAGACGTCCAACGGAGGGACCTGTCAAAAGGTGTGAAAGTATAGACTGCAAGGAGTAGGAGAGGGAAAGGAAGACCCAAGAACAGTTGGAAAGAAACTATTAAACATAACATTGCCTATATAGATCTAACGGAGAAGATGACTCTAAACAGATTTGATTAGCATCGTCAAATCCATATAGCCGACCCCACCTAGTAAAAAAAAACTTGATTTGGTTTGGTTTATATGTTCTCACCCTGTTGCATTTTGATATTTTTTAAAATTTTCGTAATAATGTGTTCATGTCGAGTCATATCTATGTATCGTGTCTATTTCGATGATTATTAGATTACTCTTTTTTTATAGCTTTAAAGTAGATTCCCTCAACCCCCCCCCCCCCCAACGCAGAAAAAAAAGTTAGGTGATCATATTAAGCCAAGTTACACACTAGTTGTCGCTTCTATGTGTGTAGGGGGTAGGTGGTGTTGTTCGCATAGCAGCCACGACAACTGAATCAGTTTACAGGTTCCTACAGCATCAATTGGTTGGCTTGGAGCCACTGCTTGGAGTATCACCATATCATTAATCATGACAAACATTTAGCTTTATGGTGGCTTAAACCCTCACATTATTGTAAGTGTAGTCTTGTTTCATTATTCTTTGCAAGAAAGCACCCTTTTATAGCATGACTTCTAACTTATAACAATACATGTCAATATCATGATGTTAAAATCAGAAAACATGATAAGTAGCAACTGTGGATAAAGCTGCAATTCAATGTCACCGTATTGACCTGTGATACAGGTTTGTCTAGCCTTCTCTAAAGCTTGAGCTCTACTTGTGCTGAAAAGCTTCAACATGACCCCTGTTGAGAATTGGACTGGGTTAGCAACCCAAACACGACGTTAGGATTGGTTGGTTACTTGTGTTTTCCTTCAAGTGTTTGGGGGAGTAATGATTTTAAGAGAAGGATGATAAGATGG
Organism: Pouteria glomerata; assembly: GCA_035590655.1. Lineage (NCBI taxonomy): Eukaryota > Viridiplantae > Streptophyta > Magnoliopsida > Ericales > Sapotaceae > Pouteria > Pouteria glomerata. The sequence continues at coordinate 2,607,432 of JAVXUM010000029.1, forward strand.
AGCGGTTCTGTGTCTTTCTTTCTTCCAGTACTCAATGAAGAAAACAAAAAAAAAAAGAGTGTGATTCTCACCAGTTTTTTTCTTTTTGATTTTTCAATTCAAACTTCAAATTTGCATATTGAGTTTAGGTTAGATTACTTTTTGGCATAGGAGTTTACCTTGCTGTGGGCTTAGGCAAGGGGTGTTGTGACTTGAGGTTAGGCATGCTTCAACCCAACCAATTTTCCCTCCAAGATGTAGAGTAATTAATGAAATGATATATTTTGAGATGGTACATGTGGCAATTATTTTGTTCCAAGGCTACTAGCTGGAGAGGCACGCTGTCATGCGTGACCCCTGTAGTTAAATATTTTGAGGGTGTTTGGCAAAACTTCTTAGAAGTGTTTTTTGGTCTGAAAAGACTTCCTTATGTCTTCTAGCAATTTTGGGACATTTGGTATAATCACGTAAAAGGACTTCTAGTGGAAGCTGGAAGCTATCTGCGATGGCTTTTCTCTTTGAGTGGACTTTTCAATAACTTAGTCACAAAATATCAAAAATCCAATTTTGACTGTTAAAAGAATATTTTTTTTGCCTATCTTAACTATATATGTGTATTGTAGTTTAAAATTAAAAACTATAAACCATCGTTTCTTTATTATATATATTTATTTTATTTTTTACTTATTATTTAGTATAATTCAATTATTTTTATTAAATTCTATTTTCTTTTAGAACATTTTTCCTTAAAGGGCTTTATTTAAAACACTTCTAATGAAAAAGACTTTCAAATTCAATACACGTAAGTTACGCCTTTGTATTTCTATGGATAACCACATGGATGATATGTGAAGTGTGGATAAGCATGGAAGCAATTATGATATGGTAGATTGTGCAAGGCGGAAAATAAATAAGTAAAAAATAAAACTAAAATCCAACTATTGATAATTTGATTTAAATGAGACATGTTTGGTTAATATGTGTTGTTTGTATATATGTTCCATGGTGTATTTTTCATTCAATCCAACCTTTTTTTTACCTTTACGTGGATTCTCCTAAGTTTTTATTTTCTTTTATTTTATTTATTTATTATTTTTTTTTATGACTGTGAATTACATTCTTAAAAACTACCGAAGCAGAACGGATATTCTTTCTTTTCATGGTATAGTCTCTCTCTCGCTCTCTTTCTATGTATATATATGTATAAACATATATATGTGTGTATACTTCTCTCTCATATTGTATTTATGGAAAGGAAAAAAAAAAAGTCATTTCATTCTAACTAGGAAGTAAGATATTTACATTATTGCAATGCCAATGATCTTCCAATTTTCCCTTTCACGCAGGAGGAGAAAAATAAGAAGTGGCTATATGCCCAACTAGACATTTCCAGGAGAAGAATGCTAATGCTACCACACCTTGTATTAGTGGCAAAGACTGATATTCTCAATGATTTCACTTCATATAGATGACCGCCTACCTACATATCCAACTACACACGGAGACATCCTTTTGTACTCTGTTTCTGGTCTCTCCTATCATGGACTTCTGCTAATAATAATTTGGAGGATTCAATAGATGTTCTCTATACTGGGGTTACCCCATCAGTGGTGATGAGAATGTTTTTTGCTGTATCCATAATATAGTTTAATGTTTTTTGCTGTATCCATAATATAGTTTGGGCTTTTTCCTTTCCAAACACCATTATAAAGGAAAAGGGTTAGGCCGAGTCATGGTTGGGTTAAGCCTGTTTTCTTATGGAGATGAGGCTAGTTTCGGAAACAGGACTCCGGTCCTAGCTCGATCATTGTTGATGTAGATCAGTTGGATAGTGAGTTTGATATGGTTGTGGTTGGTCAATAATTTGAAACGAGGAACTACTGAACTCAATTACTTGTTGCTCTTACTTTTCAGTTTTCCGTTGAGGTTTATCCCATGTAAAGATCAAGAGGAACGAATTTGAATATTTATTTTAATGATTCTAAAAGTAAATAGGACAGTGTAATATATTCGTGATTTACCAAAATTGACTGAAATATTTGGAGAATCTGGGACCCACTAGAAGCCAATCCTGGCTTTTATACTTACCGGAACAGAAAGATGAAGGAATTTGACCTTAAAATGAAAGATTATGTT
>JAVXUM010000029.1:2690499-2701684 GCA_035590655.1 Pouteria glomerata
TTTTTGGTAAAACAGTGGGCCCCACTGTAATGATTAAGTACTGTAGCAGAGAAATTTTTGATAATTTTTGAGTGTTTGGTTGTGTAAAATTACTGTAGCAAATCAAAAAATTATGTTTTTTTGCCTAAAATTGGGCTGCCAAACGCACCCTTATTTTTTTTTCTTATTTTTTTCTTTTTTTTTTTCCTCTTTTCTCGTTAAATCTTCACTCCAAAGACATTAAAGTATTTGAATCGGGATATGCAAAATGTTAATATAACTTGAACCTTTTTAAAAAAGAAAAAATGTTAAAAAAAAAAACATTTCTGTAATAGTGGTTTCGAAATCTCCCATTTTTTTCGTGGATTATTATAACCCAACCCTTTGTAAGAGAATAAATATAGAGCAATATGTATATGCAAAATAATAATAATTATTTATTATTAGTATTAGAGGTTTATAAGTATAGATTTCAAACATTATAGTAAGAAGTTAGTACAGTCTTTACAGTACCCTCAAAATAATGTCATTTTTGATCTTTTTCACTCAAAATGACGTTATTTCACTTAAATTATATATTCAAATATGATACTGTTTAATTTAAATTTTTATATTTAATATGAATTGATCCATTCAAATATGATATTCATATATTTTATCTTCATATAATAAAATTCAACCTTTTTTTTTTTTGGAGCTGGAGCCCACTTGGGTGACCGGCGATAAAATGTCTGAGAATTTTCTCATATAAAAAATAAATAAATAAATAAAACAATATCGTGTTAAGTGAAGAAATACCGAAATAACTTTACTTTAAAGTTATTGCAGCAGAACTCTCCCACGGTAAACCCTCTTCTTATAAATATTTTCACAAATCAATTGCGCCGAACCCTCCAATCCTAGAGGGAGCAGTGCGGGTTCTAGGGGACTAGGACTAATAAAAAAATAAATAAATTAAACATAAATTCTAAATTCAGCCGATGGAACAACTTGCGAGGTCAAGTGCCGACCGATCAATCATTTATAATGAAATGATACGTTAATCCATATCAACTGATTACGTTCTTGTCAATGCACGTAAAATAAAAATAACAATTCGATACGATACGATAATATTATAGAATATACAAATTTCATCCACAAAATTGTCACGAATTCAAATAATAATTAAAATACAATAATAATAAATGACGGTCTTAGTCAACTAGACACCCACAACTTAATCTAAATACGAATAAATAAATCAAAAGCCCAAATAATATGCAAATAGACCCGTTCTATTACCAGCATCATTTGAATAATTATGAGAACGGGAGATTGGATGACAAGTTCAGTAGTCAAATTTCTTCAAGTGTATCTATGCTGTCTGAACATACCCCAACAAATAATAAAATAGTATCATATATTAATTCCACCGAGTAATAATTAATCGCAACAAAAAAAAAAAAAAAACCTTAAAATTGTTAATTAGGCACCGTTTGGTTTGTCAAAAAATAAAAAAAAAATATCTAAAAATCTAAAAAAAAATTTAAAATTTATTTACTTTTTATATCTCATTATACGAATTATGAACTCACTTTTTATCACTCTAAACATACCCTTAATCTAATAAGAGGTAAGAGCACAAACTTACATCATGTTGTATATCTTTATTTTTGCAAAAATTTTAATATCATTTACTTTTAATTTTCCAAATTATTACATTCGTAAGATGACACAATTCACTTATGGTATTATTTGATTGATAACAAAGAAACATTAAAACCCTAGCTCCACTGATAAAACTTTAGATTTGTTTTCTAGTGATAACTAGTTCGAATCTCTTCAAGGTCACTGAAGGGTTTATCCGGTCGTTAATTTCAATTCGTTCTCTTGTGTAAGAGATAAAAAAAATTTAAAATAATGATTATCGAATAAGTCATCTGAATTTTATTCATTAAGGAATCGTTTTTTATTTATTAAAGAGTCGTTTGAGTTGCAAAAGTTGAGATAAAATATGGTTTGAATTATTTTTTGGCGTTTGAAGTATAAACCACAAATCACAAAAATTAGAAATTAATAGTTTTGTTCAAACAAATCTTTGTCCGTTCGAATAGATTTGGGCATAACATTTTCACTTTTTTGTCAAAAATTTTTAAAATTTATAAAAATGTTGTTGGAGTTTGTAAAAATTTTATTGAGATTTAAAGAAATTTGTCGGGATTGTAGATATATAAGTTTATAAAAAATTATAAAGATTCGCGTAATTTGAGATTTATGGAAAATTATAGAATTTTTTACAATTTTTTCATATTTTTCAATACTCCAAAGGGTCTACAAGAAGATTTAACTTTTTTTCTGCTATCTAACCATTAAATATGGTATATTTTCTATTAAATTATAAGTAAAGTGTATTTAATATTATTTCTTTTTTAGTATCTAATTTGCTTTTTAATGTAAATTTTAAAATTAAAATTAAAAATAAAAATGTTTTAGAATTATGAAAAACTCTTATGGTCTTTGAGTTTATAATGGCTAGGATTAGAAAGATTCAGAGACTTAATATTGCAATTGATGTCAATTCGATAACCTTAAATTTGAATTATAAGATTAAAATTTAATTATTTAAATATATTATTTTTTAATTAAGAAAATATCAATATATTTTAATTATTAAATTTAATTTAATAATTTATAATTTAAAATCATCGAATTAATATCGATTACGATATCAATCTCCAATTAGAATATATAAAAAGTAAAGAACTAATATATGAGTAAGGTTAGGTTTGTTGATGGGTCCATATTTGAAGTTTTAAGTAAGAAGAGTAAGTCACAAGTTGGAACATCTCCATCTCACTTTATTTTTTTAATTAAAATATTTAAATTTTACATCTTATTAATGTGGAATTTCTAATAAATTAAATCAACTGCTTGATTTCCTATTCCATGTGTAGTACAAAGAAGTACAAGAGTGCGAAATGGGTATATTGCAAAATCTCCATGCCCATTTCCGGTATTTCGAAATAATTCTCTCTCCTCTCTCTACGTCCCGTTCTTCTTCCTTCCTGCTTATAATCGCGTCTTTGCCACCTCCATCTCCATTGGGAAATTCTGCTCCCCCCCTTCTCTCTCTCTTTATAATTCTCTGTCTCTCTCTCTATATATATTTATCTGGGTCTCTTGTCCTCGGTTCCTCCAATGGCGCCGAGTTTCAGGGACCTCCAGTTGTCGGCGGCCGGCGGCCGAAAACAGCCGTCATTCATCCTCGACGATGAGGAATCCGGCGCCCTTGAGGACGTGAGGCTCCTCGACGCGTACGAGGACGGGAATTCAACTAAAGTTGAGAGTGTAGAGGATGGTATGAAGAGAATTCAGGTGAGAGTTACGGGGATGACCTGTGCGGCTTGTTCTAATTCCGTCGAAGGAGCTCTCAGGAGCGTCAATGGGGTCCTACGGGCTTCGGTGGCTCTACTCCAGAATAAAGCCGACCTTGTTTTTGACCCCAGATTGGTCAAGGTTAGTCTTTATCTTGCTTTGTCTTCTAATCACCTCTTAATTTTCGGTTTAAGATTATACAGATTGTGAATTTGGTCGTAAACTAGTTTTAATTATCTGATTCTTAATTGATTTTTAGCTCGTTGTGGAGTTCCAGCGTGTGAAATGTGAATTCGTGCTGTAATGGGTTCGTTTGGGTTTGCTTTTGGCTTAGCTTGTTGAAGATGGCGAATCTAATCATAGGTCAGGGTTCGTGATTGGATAATCACGGACAGGATTGTTAGGACTATCTTGTTTCTGGTCATTGGAATGTGATTACTCGTTTGTTTAGGGAAATTTGGATGGCAAGTATTTATTTTTTGCTTAATGATAAGCCTGATTGGTTTTCCTTTTTCTCCTCCTCCTCCTTCAATCCCAAGTCAGTCAAGAGTAGCCTTCATAGTTCATATGCTCTGTTTGGACTACCTTTTTTTCTGGTCATTGGAATGTGATTACTAGTTTGTTTAGGGAAATTTAGATGGCAAGTATTTATTTTTTGCTCCATGACAAGCCTGATTTTTTCTTTTTTTTTTTTCAATCCCAAATCAGTGAAGAGTACCCTTCATGGTTCATATGTGCTGTTTATGTGATTCATGTATATGTTGTAACTGTGCCTTGGCTTATGTTTAACTTGGTATTGGAGGGTGATGGCGGGTTATTTTATCAGCTAAGTTACTTTCATTAATTGAGATCAAGGTGTGACGCCTGGTGCTTTGGAGTGTTGAAATTACTAATATATTTGATGAAATCTCGAAAAAAAAAAAAGCTTACTTGTACAAGATCCTACGCATCCAGAAAAGTGAAATTATGTTCTACTCTTTTCAGAAACATCCTTCTGCAGTGGTTGCAACTGGTTTGCTTTGCCACAATGTCCAGCAGACCGGTATTGGTTATAACTTACGGCTTTCCTGATATTTTTAGATAACATAACTGCACATTAAACACCGATTTAGAGCATTATTCAAAATGGTAGAATTCAAGAGGTCATATCATTTGTTTGAGGAAAGGATTCTTAGCTATTATCAGAATCAAAATTTTCCTTCTATCTTCTGTGTAGTTTTGTTTTTTTCTTTTTCTTTTTGGGTCTTTTCATATTGAATTTGTACTAAATGTTTTTGTTTGTGTAGAATTAAATTACTTGGTTAAATCATTTTTTTTAGTTGAACTAATTTTTCGTGATTTCTTGTGGGTGTTCCAAAATTGCCATCTTTTTGCTGCTATAAACCATATGAAAGATGTTAATTTGACACTGTTGTTCATGGCCTTGTTTTTGCTCAGTATTTGTGTCAAGCATGTTTGAGCTTCCTTGGTTCTGATGCTGTGGTTATGCGTATCTTCTATCTCATATATTTCCTGGTTGAGTTATTGAAAATCTTATATTTTCTTTGCACTGTGTTAGGTTGATGCAATTTAGGGATGTTATCTTGACCATCTTGTTCGCATGGCTTGTGTTTATTGCTTAATACTGACTAGTTAATATTAACATGGGTTTTATTCTAATTGGAGTTTTGTTTCAGGAGGAAGAAATTACTAGTGCAATAGAAGATGCAGGGTTTGAGGCAGAAATTATACCTGAACCTAGTTCATCTCGAACAAAGCCACAAGGAACCCTAGTAGGGCAGTTCACAATAGGAGGTATGACATGTGCAGCTTGTGTGAATTCTGTTGAAGGCATATTAAGAGATCTCCCTGGAGTCAAAAGAGCGGTGGTTGCCTTGGCTACTTCAATGGGAGAAGTTGAATATGATCCTACTGTAGTTAGTAAGGGTGATATAGTCAATGCAATTGAGGATGCTGGTTTTGAAGGTTCACTCGTTCAGAGCAGTGAGCAGGATAAAATCATACTAGGGGTTGCTGGAATATCTAATGAGTTGGATGCACAGCTTTTAGAAGGCATACTTTGCAACTTAAAAGGAGTTAGACAATTTCGCTGTGACAGGATATCAAGAGAAATTGATGTTCTCTTTGATCCTGAAGTTATTGGTTCTAGATCCTTGGTTGATGCAATTGAGAGTGCAAGCATTGAGAAGTTTAAATTACATGTCAAGAACCCGTATACAAGAATGGCTTCTAAGGATATAGAAGAATCTTCAAAAATGTTTCGGCTCTTCACCGCGAGTCTGTTACTCAGTGTGAGTAATTTTCACATTTTTGCTACAGACTTATTTTGCATTTCAATCCCTATTCTCAATGAATTCATTTGTCAGGTATGGTTTTGTTTGGGTGGTTATTTAGAAGCCTCTTAGTGCATCTTTGCTGTGAAATGCAAAATAGGTCTAATAGATGCTGTTTGATATCTTATTTCTTTTATCTTTCTCCATAAAAAGTGTATTTAGAAATAGCTGTCAAGAGATTTAGCTCTCCAAATGTATAAAGGTAGACCTATGAGGCTGCCCTTTTAGTTTTTTGGCAGATTTTGGGGATGCCTCTCCTGAGTACGTGCTTCTAGTAATAGCATGTTAGTAGGTCCTTCTATTAGCATGTCATAAGCACCTTTATAAGATCTATCATTACCAACACTTCATTGTCTTTACTCTCCATTTTTTTATAGTCAATTGTTGACTTCTTGTAAGTTGATGCAGATTCCTGTCTTTCTCATGCGAGTGATCTGCCCTCACATACCTTTACTGTATTCTTTGTTGCTGCTTCAATGTGGGCCATTCCAAATAGGTGATTGGTTGAAGTGGATATTGGTTAGTCTTGTTCAATTTGTTGTTGGGAAACGTTTCTATCTTGCTGCTGGCAGAGCACTTCGAAATAGTTTTATTCTCACTAGCTGATCATGAATGAATCTCCAGCTGACTTGCTGCGAGTTCAGCTTGAGTAGTTTAGTTATTTTGTGGTATATGTGCACAGACTGGTTTCGCTCTTATTGGTCAAATATTTTCAGAAGTTGGTAGTTGTGCACTGTATTATATGTATATGTGCATTTCCTCTGAATCTTGCATGCTATTGATTTTTAACAAAAATTGATTTGCTTGTTAGACAACTTCTCTCCAGCTGTTACTTATTTAAAAAAAAAAAAAAAAAAGAAGAAAGAAGAACTTCTCTCAAATTGTCTTTCAGCTGCATGTGTTCTTAGTCTACTCTCTCTTTGCGAGCACTATATCTTTGACTTCTTAAGGGGCTTATTTGTTTCTCTCTAGTTGCTTATTTTGTTGTCTTCAATTTTGATTTTCTTGAGAACAAAGTGGTGTCTTTAGTTCTCACGCCCACACCATGTATGTTTGTGATCTTCAGGTTGCTAGCATATTTGTTCCTGTGGTTGTTTCGCTGTCCTTGTTGACATTATTGGGGTGGTAAGTTGACAGTGGATTGACTCAGTATGAATCGTGCCTGTGAATTGATTGTCTCAGTGGAATCTTAATCCCATTTCTTTGTTTGTTTTGATTTTGGTTTCCTGATGATAATTGTAGGTACATTGCTGGAGTTCTAGGAGGTTACCCAGAAGATTGGCTACCAGAAAATGGAAACTATTTTGTTTTTTCTCTCATGTTTTCAATATCTGTTGTGGTGATTGCATGTCCATGCGCACTCGGCTTGGCCACCCCAACTGCTGTCATGGTTGCAACTGGAGTTGGAGCTAATAATGGTGTGCTGATAAAAGGAGGAGATGCTTTGGAGAGGGCTCAGAAGGTTAAATACGTGGTATTTGATAAAACTGGCACCCTAACCCAAGGGAAAGCCACAGTTACAACTGCCAAAGTTTTCACAGGAATGGAACGTGGAGAATTCCTTACATTGGTAGCTTCTGCTGAGGTAACTCCATATTGCTTGACTAATTTGGTTGATTCACTCTTCCCCCACCTATGTTGACCTTTAATTCCTATCCAAGGCTACTCATCCCATTTGGTTACTTAGAACCCATTCCAGATTTTAATGGAACTGCTCTTTATAAACTATTGAGGAATACCGCCACGGTTTTAATACAAGCAAAAATGGACATTTAATTCAGTGAAAGGACAACATGCCCTTCATGTAGTTCACAACCAAGTGGTAATTGAGAACAAATCAGAACATGAGAACTGGATGAGACTTTCTTCTTCTTCTTCTTCTTCTTCTTCTTCTTCTTCCTTTTCTTTTCAAATCTTGCGGTTGGAGTGGATGAAGGAAGTGGACATCTTTAACAATAAATCAATAACAAACTGTGAGTGGCACATGGTCATAGCTCCTTTTCTTTGGTCAGGCTAGTAGTGAACATCCGTTGGCAAAAGCTATAGTGGAATATGCCCGCCACTTCCATTTTTTTGATGAGCCTTCCCCTACTAAGGATGCCCAAAACCACAGCAAAGAATCCAAATCCTCTGCATGGCTTCTTGATGTCCTGGATTTCTCTGCTCTTCCTGGGAGAGGTGTCCAGTGCTTTATCAATGGCAAACAGATTTTGGTGAGTTTTTGGCACAATATCTCCTACTTTTCCGTATAGCTTTATTCAAGTACGATAAACTTCATAATATTTTTGTGGTTTAGAATAATTTATGATTATACATGCTGAACAGATTGGTAACCGGAAACTACTGACTGAAAATGGGGTCAACATTCCAACACAAGCAGAAAATTTTGTTGTAGAATTAGAAGAAAGTGCAAAGACAGGTATACTTGTTGCATATGATAGTGCTCTAGTTGGTGTTTTGGGGGTGGCAGATCCACTGAAAAGAGAAGCTGCTGTGGTTGTGGAAGGCCTTAGGAAAACGGGTGTTAAACCTATCATGGTTACTGGGGATAATTGGAGGACAGCTCAAGCTGTTGCTAGGGAGGTCAGTTTTTATTTTGTTCTACACCTGTTAATATCCCAACAATTTTGAATTCAATGCATTTTCTCATTTTTTCCGACTCTGATTGACTTTCTTTCTCCTTAAATAAAATTTCCAGTATTTTCACAAATTAAAGAGCCTCCTCTTCTTCACCCCCCCAGCGTGTATATCTATTTACTACGTTGACAGCTCACTGTTGTTTCAGTGTATTTTTTAAATTCTGAAATTAAAAACTGAATTCCAAAATGTGATATTCTTGGACCCATTTAAATATTGAGTGGACCCAACTTTCTCGAGATTCAGGAATTCTTCGTCATTTTTACCTTAACGTTTTCTAGAGGTAGCCTATCTTGGGAAGTTTCTTATAAATTGAAAACAAAATCAGGTAAAAAATATGCTGTCCCAATTACGCTTTTAATTCTAACTGGTAGTGTACTGACATTGAAGTCAAAATGTTATGTTTTTAATAGCAAATGTTTTTTTTTTTTTTTTTTTCCCCTGGAGAATATTGAAATTTATTTTTCCTTACTCCCTTGCTTGTTTCATGGTGAGCCCTTTCATGTGTACTGATGGGGCCACAACTTGTATCTTCAAATTTGATTAGTAATACCATATTAAATATAGTAGTGAAATAATTTTTTGAAATCCTAAATAGCATGTAAAAATATGTACTTAAGAAATGTAGTGTGGGTTTCTGGTCAGGTTGGCATTCAAGATGTAAGGGCAGAGGTGATGCCAGCAGGAAAAGCTGATGTCATTCGTTCATTTCAGAAAGATGGAAGCGTAGTGGCGATGGTGGGTGATGGTATCAACGACTCGCCTGCCTTGGCTGCTGCAGATGTTGGCATGGCAATCGGGGCTGGAACAGATATTGCCATTGAGGCTGCTGATTACGTGCTGATGAGGAATAGCTTAGAAGACGTAATTACGGCTATTGATATCTCGAGAAAGACATTCTCACGCATCCGATTGAATTATGTGTTTGCCATGGCCTACAACGTGATTGCAATTCCTGTTGCAGCCGGGGTTTTCTTTCCTTGGTTAAGGGTCGAGTTGCCTCCGTGGGCGGCTGGGGCATGCATGGCTTTCTCATCTGTAAGTGTTGTGTGCTCTTCTTTGCTTCTTAGAAGGTACAAAAAACCCAGACTCACCACAATACTAGAAATAACTGTAGAGTAGAAAATAGGTGTTAAAAAAAAAAAAAATTGATATCGGCTTCCAGAGAACGAAAATTGAGATGGATGAATTGGAAATTTGGAATATAGTGTCCCAAGTTTATTTATCCCTATGTCAATTTTTGTTGATTGTCGTTGTACACACAGTGGGGTGCCCTACCAAAACCACCCCTTTACAGTATGTAAATGCCAATTGTTGTATTATCATTTCTGTTTGTTCCACCCAATTCTTTTGTGGTCTTAAGCTTACGAGGAGAATGATGTTGTGTGTTGCAAAATTTCTCATTTTTTTTTTTCCAGGGGATGTTAATAATTATCAGTTGGCTGAGTTTAAGAATTTTGTATGGTTGATATTTTCTTCCTTCTAATAAGCATATTTTGTGCGAGGAGACAGCCACATTCCCGTTTGATTTGCATGTGATAGCGCGATATGTTTCTTTTTCACGCAATTCTTAGAATTCGAGTTGGTTTTCATCTTGGTTCGACAAAAGGGGAGGCTGGTATGTGGTTGAATTAAAATTTAATAATTTAAATATATTTATTTATTTTTAATTTTAAAAAAATATAAATATATTTGAATCATTAAATTTTAAAATTTAATGGTTCTGATCTCGGGTTTCCCGAGCCAAAATCCTAATTCGACTTGAAGGGAGGACAAGGGCAACAAAGGTTTAGTTTTTACCCCTTGAGTGCAACGAGCCCAAATCCTAATTCGGCTGAAAAAGAGGGCACTGGCGACGGAAATATATTTTAAACCGTCCAACTTTCACGGGTTATAGTTTTGTGTTTGGGGGCATTTGAAGTGCCAAAAAAATAATAAAAAATATAATTTAAGTAATTTTTTTTAATATTTAGCAGTCACCAAATAATATTTTTCAAAAATGAATGTGTTATTTTTTATTTTTGCAACAGCCTTTAGGAGAGAGAATTCAATCAGGATTTTTTGAAAGTTGTTGAAAAGTTATTAGAATTTATAAAAAAATTTATTGAGATTTGTGAAGGTGTTATTGTAGTTTATAAAAAATTTATTAAGATACATAGATATACATAAATTTATAGAAATTCAAGTATTAGATGAACAAAATGTGTTAAAAAGTTTAAGAAATTTTTTAAAAATTTTTCAAAGATTTGCTCACTTTTTAAACGTTCCAAACACTACATAGTCAATTTACAAAAAAAAAAAACTCCAAAATTAAATTTGGGTGGACCAATTAGCCTAATCGTAATGACCAACGCAAACAATACAATCTCTGCCCGCAGCTTTAATTTTAAAGAGAGAGTATTAATAATCAAGGAGTCAAATCCTCCAGAATAACGTGGATTGATGCATGTCTCCATTCATTCACACTCGTTCTTTTCAAAGAGAGATAGAGAGATTTAATTTCTTCCAAAGTCAGTTTTTGCTCACACTCTGATTATTCTCTTTTTATTTTGACCCAAAATCATCATCATCTGCTTATTCCTTGCACCCTTCTAATCAGGTGTCCATTTCTCATGCTAGTAAGTCCTTTTTTCCTATCAACCACGGCGCATGTTAAACTCGGAGCAAAAATTACTCTCCTCTCTCTACCTAGTAATATCAATCTTTAATGTTAGATAAATTAAATAAATACAATTTATAATTAAATTATCGCTGATGTAACTTTGATGTTTATACGTAATTATCAAAAAAAAAAAAAAACTTTGATGTTTATAAAAAATAGTAAATTAACATATTTCTCAATTATAAAGGTATCTAATTAGCTAATATATGCTAAAGAA
>JAVXUM010000029.1:2744693-2756463 GCA_035590655.1 Pouteria glomerata
TATAGAGAGAGAGAGAGAGAGAGAGAGAATGGCAGATAAAGAAGAAAAGCAGAGGACATGGTCCGTCAATGAACCGCCCACGGACCGTCCGGTGCGGGTATACGCAGATGGGATATACGACCTCTTCCACTTTGGCCATGCTCGCTCTCTCGAGCAAGCTAAGAAATCGTAATTCTCAATTTCCTTGTTATTCTTCCTTCCTTGCTTCATTTTATCTGTTTATTTCAATTCTCTGATTGATTTATGGAATTGGATCTTTCGCGTGGTGCCTTATACTCCACTTTGTCCTGATCCCGTATGTGCTTTGTCTTTTTCATTTTTTTTTTTTTTTTGTATTGGATATCCATCAGATATGCGATTTGTTTTTTTTCTTTTGTTTTTTTTCTTGTTCTAAATTTGTGGTCTTGGTTTTTGTGGTTTGATGAATATATATATATATATATAACTTGCATATTAATTCATTTGTTGAGGCAGTGCTTAACTTTCAGGTTTTAGTGCTAGAACGGACTGGTTTGATTCAGTGACTAATTTACATTTTTGAATCCAGGGGCTTATCTTTGACAAACCCTTGGAAATTCAAACAGCTGGTAGTAAGAAATTTTAAAAGTTGTAACTAAAGCAGCTGCTCGGGTAAAGGCATGTAAAGCCATGGCTTTCATATCTGCCCTCCAAGTTAATGAAAATTAAAGAAATTTGAATTTTAATAATATGATATTTGAAGAAAGAATTCAGTGTGTGAAAACAGACAGCTTTCGAACGGGGGAACACCAAATTGGTGTTCTTTCTTAATATATTAGTACAGACCATAAAGTTGAATGAGGAGATGACCAATGGACTCTAAATGGTCAAATTTACAAGTTGAATAAGATTTAGGTCTAGTCCAGGTCCTAAAGGCAACTATTAACGGTTTTTTCTTCTATATAGCTTTCATCTTTTGGTGTTAGTAAGTGCTGGTGAAGTTATGGTTTCCTGGTGCACTGTTTTTTTCCAAATAATCCTATCAGGAGTTGTCTGTAAATGGACAAGCAATTTTTCCTGGTTTATGGTTTTGGTTAGTCTTTGTTGAAAGTGAAACCAAATCTTTTTATTATTTTGTGTTCTGATCATTGTGTGAAATATAGGTTTCCAAACGCTTATCTACTGGTTGGATGCTGCAATGATGAAGTGACTCATCGATACAAGGGCAAAACTGTCATGACTGATACGGAGCGCTATGAATCTCTCCGTCACTGCAAGTTAGTTTCATGCTAATGCATAAAATTTTTATTTTGTGATTATGAAATATTCTGCGTTAATTGTTAGGATCAATACTTGGGGTTATTGAGAGATTGCGTTGAAAAAATGCCATTCCTATAAACTAATTCCTGAAATCCCATATTGACTGTTGGGAGAAGGGCATTATTGAATTTCATGGGCTGACTGATTATTGTTAAGGGGTTTTGCATCATGTGTTCAGGTAAGCTTTTCCATACAAGCTTTGAGTCTGTATGCTGTTTCTCTATTTTCATTGACTAGGTTGAACTATTAACATCATTGACGAGGTAGAACTTTTATTTTCACATGTTAGCCATACAAATACTAGGCAAGTTGTGCATCAAAGTTGCCTTACTCTCCATTTGACACAGGTGGGTTGATGAAGTTATTCCTGATGCACCATGGGTGACAACACAAGAGTTCATTGACAAACATCAGATTGATTACGTGGCGCACGACTCTCTTCCGTAAGGTTAACCAACCCAAGACTGCAGTTACTTTTTTAGTGAATTATCTTCCCATTAGGTGGTATTGTTTTCATTGATCAATAGTTCCTGAAAACATTCTCCAGGAAGTTGTTTATCCTTTAAGGATCCATTTAATTTGTTTGATATTATGCAATGAAGTTTGGAGACCAGTTATATGCTACTCAAAATTATATTGGAGAGTATAGTTCTTTGGAGATGTTTTCTAGACACAACGTATGACCTAACCCAAAATCCTCAAAGCCACCCCCAAACAAAAGAAACAATTGCAAATGTCAGAAAATATTAAATTTTGGACATTCACTCTCTGTAAAGCAAGGATTTTTATGTGAGAAGTCATGCATGGAGTATTCTTTGATTTGTTTGATATTATGTCATGAAGGCTGCAGTCTAGTTAAAAAATGGTGGAGAGAAAGGGGTCCTGGCCCTGAAATTTCTAAATTTTTTGATGTGTATTTAGTAATCTAATTTAAAATTGGGGTGATATAATATTTTCTTTTTGTTTTATCTTTTATCTTTTATTATTGGCATTTTAAGGAGTCTGTTTGTTACTTTTGCTTCTCAGTGCTTATTTCTCTTATAATATCCTTCTTTCATAACTCCAAGTCACATGATACGGAATTGGACCATTTTCTCCTGTCTTCTTTATTGTGAAGTATGCAATTTTGTATTGGCATGATGTTATGTGTCAGGCTGTCGGCTTTTACTCGAATGTTTAAATTGCTTTCTGTTTATCCCAAATTTCAGTTATGCTGATGCAAGTGGCGCTGGCAATGATGTTTATGAATTTGTAAGTTCAAATAATAATTCACTACATCATTTTATTTGTTTCTTTACCAAAGTTGTCTTTTTATTCTCTACGTGGCTTTCCGGTTCTTTATCCATGTAAGTGAGTCTTAAGTCAGAAAATTGGCATCTAACTTCTTTTGTTGTTATCTCTTATTTTGGTTTTCCCATTACAGTGTCAAGGGCTACATTCCAGTTCCATACCTACCATTAGTATCTAGGCACATGTTATTTCACTTCTTTATGCCCTTTCATGAATCATATTTTCTTTTATGCACGTACTTCTTTTGGATTTGTATTTTGCTGCTGCTGCTACTTTTTCATACATCAATATCTTGGTTCAGGTCAAGGCCATTGGAAAATTTAAGGAGACAAAGCGAACTGAAGGGATTTCAACATCAGATTTAATAATGAGGATTGTCAAAGATTATAACCAATATGTGTTGCGGAATTTGGACCGAGGATACACGAGAAAGGACCTTGGTGTTAGCTACGTGAAGGTTTGCCTCACCATTAAATAACCTTAAAATCAATGCACAGTTTTATTTTGGGTTAATCTTCAGCCAACTCCTTAAAGGCTATCCATTTCCAGTCAGAGAGAAAGAACTGATTTCTTTCTCCACGTTTCTACCAGGAAAAGAGGTTGCGAGTGAATAGGGGACTGGGAAAGTTGCGTGATAATGTGAAGAAACAACAAGAAAAAGTGGAAGAGAAGGTATTTGTGTTGTTATGCTAAATTAATTATATACTTGCAGTTCACTTGTTGTGTAGTGTGTATATTTGTGGTATGAAAAAAGAAAGATTTATTGACCTTAGGACGAGGAGTATATTCTATACGATGAAAATTTGTTTGGTCTATATGTTTACACCTCCATCACAATTTTAATGATGAATTAAATTATCAACCAATTAATTGAATGCACTGAACAATTAATCAAACCTATAAATAAGTGAGCACACAAATTTTTACTTGGAAAGCCTTGCGGGAAAAAAACCACGAGACTATCATAGTTGCACTATGTAAAAAAAAAACGGTTATGAGACACTGACAACCAGTACCAGTTGAGCCACGCAATGTATGGATCAAGTGTTTTTGCCAAATCACTTATTTATTGGTCTCCAATGATAACCATGAACCTTTTTGCTGAATCATACATCACCAAAACCTTAAAGTCATACTTAGGCACACGATCAACCTATTTCTCTATTTGTTATTTTTTTTTTAAGTGTCTGTGCGTTATTAATAAGTTATTAAATTTTCGTTTGGAATGTGTGTTTACATTCAGTATGGCTTACTCCTTCCCAGATTAACTAATGTATGTTTTAGATGAGAAGCATTTGACGTTAAAAACTTTAATTCCAAGGCAAACAAGTCTTGTAAACTACAAACCAACAGATACAATGCATCAGTCTTCATGTAATAGAAGAGCTGTTTTTACAATTGAAGGCTTGTGCACTACTAATTGAACCTATTTTTGGGTTGCAATTTTGCAGATACAAACAGTAAAAATGCATCGTAACATATGGGTGGATAACGCTGATCGCTTGGTTGCTGGCTTTCTTGAAATGTTTGAAGAAGGTTGCCATAAAATGGTAAGCCCCTAAGATAATCCAATCCGCACCAAAAACAGGGAAAAAAGAGAAGGGGGGGGAGGCAAATTAATTTTCGCGCATTGCGGACACATAATTACATTTTCCATTTCTGATCATACTTTATTTTATTATTATTATATTATTTTTTGGTTTTTTTTTCCAGGGAACTGCCATCAAAGAGCGACTGTTGACAAACTCAAACATAAAAGGGCTCGTATATGACAAAGAAGGTGATGAAGAAGAAGACGACGACGATGATGAGTATTATTATGATAGCACTGAAGAAGAATACTACGATGATGAAGACGAAAAGAAATGAACTTCTTGACTTGGTTGCATTCTTTTGGTTCTGGTCGTCCACTTGAAATTTCAAGTTTGCTTTCTAGCATGAGTTGACTTTGCAGGTGTGTACGTTTGAAAACATAGCTTCTTGTTTGGGTTGGAACTCTTCTACATAAAAAGAAAAAAAAAAAAAAATCTATTGCTTTCCTGTTAGCTTTTGGTTTAGTGGTAATGGAAGTCAGAATGTATGAGGCGACCTCAGCAGATAAAACAGATAAACAAATTTTGTCGAATCCATATGCTGTCGTCTGTATGTGATACTGTAGTTTTCTCACTCCAGTAGTTATAATCAGGGTTGGTTTGGCAGCACAAAAAAAGCTGACCTTTTTTCAGCCCCTTTTTCGTCTCCTTTGTTTTTCAATCAAATTTTGATTTTCTTATACTTTTAATAGTTTTAGGCAGGCTATTAACATTAAAAAAAATGTTTAAAAGTAGGAAAATTCGGTGAAAAAATTAGTTTATTTTTTAATTTTTGTACAAGAGGATGTGATTGATGAATGATGATGCAATTATCTGGTCTGCAAGTTCAGGTCATCTTGGCGGTGGCAGAGATAAGGGTGGTTGAGTGAGGACATTTGTCTCAATTTTTTTTTTTTGTAAAAAATTATTTATGTATACATTTTAGAATTATTTTCACTAAAATATTTTTCGACCGCTTAATTTATCATTGTTTGTCTGCATCTAAAATTTTGAAAAATTCTTTATCTTTCTAGCTTGTCCGCTTTTTTAATCATTTATTATTAAATTCATATCTTTTTGGTTGGATAGGACTTATTATTTGTTTATGTAGTTTTTTTTTTAATCATTTGTTTCAAATTTTTTATATATACTTTATCAATTCTTTAGATATATCATATTAAATTTTTTGCGCCAAAATTTTTAGCTCTAGTCTTGTCTCCATTCACTACCGTTTTTTAACTCTGCCACTGCATCCTGGCACCTTATCCTTTGAAGAAGAGATTGGAGAGGATAAGCAACATCATGAACGGATTGGGGGATTGTATATGGTATTAGGAGATGAGATTATTTTGTTTATAATATATTAGGTACGGATGTGTAGTTAGTTCAACTAATAAGATTTTAGTTCGTTTTTTAAAAATCATTAATTTAAGATTTTTTAGAGTTGCTTGAGGATTTATTCGATTGTTAGTTTCAGATTTCAGAGATTAGTAAAGATACCGGACATCCTGAGCCACCAAAATATATATATATATAAAAGATGGGTATTGGTGGATCTGTGGTTGGTCGAATGGAAGAGGCCCAATGGTTAATAAGCCTATGGTTGGGTTGGGGTGAGCAAGCTCAACGGCGTTTTGAGAATATTTGGGCTCGAGGCACATGTCAATATGGGAGCCCAACGAACAAGACCTCTACAATGTTGTCAGGGATAAGCTGGTATATCTAAATAAAATAGAGAGGAATTATAAAATACCATCTCTGTGGCTTTTTGTTTTTATGGTTTTTTAAATCTCGAAATCGGGTATGAAAAAGAAAAAAAAAAAAATCTTGTCTCCTTTTTGAGTCCAACATTGGACCTTAACCAAGAAAGTAAGTTCTCCACTGATGACCACCTGGCCCACCACATGCTCCCCATGATATGTGGTGTGGGATTCATTCTCAATGGTAATAGATGTGCACTTCAATCAAAGTTTGTTCTTCTGTAATAATCATCAAAAAAAAAAAAGATTATCTCACCTTGTTGGCACATTGCTTAGCCAATGTTATCCATTAAAGATTGCTCCTTTGGTCAGTATTTTTCTATGGGCTTATCCAATTTCAACAAACATTTTCATAAATCAAATCATGATTGCCACATTTTCTCCATCGGATGTCAATTTCAATCTCTAAACCCCCCCCCCTCTCAAAGAAAAAAAAAATTTAATTAATTAAAATAAAAATGCAGTCACCTCGTGTGAAATTTAAAACGATGTGAACCCTTCAACGTTTATGATTATAGAGAATAAGGTCTTATTTGGCATACTAATATCAATTAAAACTTATCAACTTTTACCACCTTCTCTGTGTGGCAAGTCAAAATTAATTAAAATCTATCAACTTCTATTAATTTTTATACTTTCTTCTAATTAAATTTTACTAAATATTACTTTTACATTAAATCATTATACGTTTATTATATTTTTTTATTAAATTTTTACCAACCAAACATCCTCTAAATATGAAGCAGATGTTAGGTTATCCTCCTAATTTTATCGGGAGATTGAAATTGCATGCATACATATATTTGGGTGAAATTTTAATGAGTTTGTTTGGAGTTGTATAAAATAAAAAGTTAATGTCTAGGGTTTTGTGCAGTGAGTAAAAAATTTAAATTTTACAGTCTCGAGTTTTGTGTAGTGAGTAAAAAATTTAAATTTTACAATTTCGGGTTTCGTATTTATGAAGATTTATAAAATTTTGTAAAGATTTGTAAAATTTTATATTATATTTTTTTTTTTATTTTGTTGAGCACCAAACATGCCCAATATCATGAGTTTAAATGTTCAAACTCCGGAATAATTTCTTTAGTCTATCTAAATTTTATTCTCCTCTTACTCCGTACATTGAATTGTTATTTTTTTTTATTTTTAAATTTCTTGCACATTAATGCACTATTTGGTTTGTAAAAAAATAAAAATAAAATTCTAAAAATTTCTGAAAATTTCTAAAACTTATTTTGCTGCACAAATTACGAATTCACAACTTATCCTACTTTATGTTATTTTATCTCACTTTTTATCACTTCAAACACAACATAAAACATAAAATTGTCACAAATCATTGACAAAAACTAGCATAAGGCTTGATCATCGCCCCGTTTGAAAGACAAAAGTTTAGTAAAAAGTATAGTAAAAGTACAGTTGATTTGACATAAATATAATATGTGTTAAAATTTAATTAAAAAAAATATAAAAAATAATTAAATTTTAATAAAATTTAATATTTTTTTATAGACCAAAGAGACCATAATAAAAGAATCACACCCCAAATCTCATGAAACATTGTACTTGCGCCGCGTAACTATGACATTTATATGTAATAAAAACATAAAGAAGATTATGTCTTTTATTTATTTATTTATTTGGGTAGTGCTTATATAGCATTACTCGATATATATAAGTACGAAATTAATTAATACAGCTGGTTGGATCAAAAGGCCGTAACAATCTCAAGACAAGGAGCACAGTTCTTGGACTTGAGACTGCGCCTGCAAGTAGGGCAAAAGGAGTGGGAGAGAAGCCACTCGTCAATGCAAGCCACGTGAAATCGGTGGTCGCACTGCGGAAGAACTCGGATCTTGTCCCCGTCGGAGAAGTCCACCAGACAGATGGCGCAGCAGCAGCACTCGATCGAAACCGAAGACGACGACGGCGGCGGCGAACGAGAGTTGTTGTCGTTAGCGTAGGTTGAAGTCGGCAGAGCGACCATGTCCTTCTTCTTGAGCCCCGAGTTCAGTCTCCGCAAGGCGACCCATTCGACCGTCTCGGTGAGCGTTCTGTGGGTGCATTGAAACACGCACTGGAGCATCGAGTTGAGCCCTAGGGCACACAGCAAGGCGCACAACATGGCTGCGATTATGACTGCGAGGTTGAGTTCGGGGGTTGTGGCGGCGGTTTCATGGGGTGGCGGTTCATGATGGGGAGGAAGACTAATTGGTTCAGCCATGGAGATGATCAGAGATATGATGATCATCATTGATGAGATGAGTTGTTGTTGTGTTGAGAAGAAGGGAGAGAGGAGATGTTGGTGGGGAGAGAGATTGAGAAGTGGAGAGAGAAGGGAAAGGACACATAGTACAATACGAGTTAGGGGACATATGAGATGAGAGCAAAGAAAAGAGATCAAATTAATGGATTGTGTCAAAGGAACGGTGGTGGGTGGTGGTGGTGAAGTTAGAGAGAGATGAAGGGGAATGGGATGGGTGCATATATGATCATATAGGATGAGCTTACTTGAAA
Organism: Pouteria glomerata; assembly: GCA_035590655.1. Lineage (NCBI taxonomy): Eukaryota > Viridiplantae > Streptophyta > Magnoliopsida > Ericales > Sapotaceae > Pouteria > Pouteria glomerata. Next base: position 2,753,110 of record JAVXUM010000029.1, read on the forward strand.
ATCCACTTTCTTTTGTTTGTGTTCCTCCCAAAAGAAGTAAAAGTTTCTCGAAGGCAACGGTCCCTCCTTTCTGACTAGGAAGGGCAGCGACTTAGGATATGGACTCTCCCCACATAGGTACTTCTCAGTTCTTCCCACTTTTCTATTAAGATTTTATTTTGATATTTTATTATTTTATTTATAAAAAATAAGAAAACAAATAAAACATAAGAAAATTTTCCCAAAAAAAAAATATAAAGTAAAATTTTGAACTGAACATTCATTTAATTTTATTGAAGTTTTAGAGTTTCAAATTTCAAGTATATGAACTTCTATTTAGCTACTTAGCTTGGAGAAGTTAATTGCACCATAAGTGTGATAAAAGTTGATGCATTAGAATTACAACTTTACAATTTATTTACATAGAATTTTCAATCCTGTTATTTTTCAAAATATTCCCCAAAATATGTAGAAATTATTTATTTACCAAAATAAATAAAAATATAATTGAAAAATGCCAATACATAAAATTAATAAATAATTAAAATATAATCAAACACCATTGTTTTAACTTTTTCATATAAAGTGAGAATTGTAATGTTTTTTTTTTTTTTTAATTGTAAAATTAACTTATCAAGACGGTTCAATATATTGCTACATAACCTCGTCTTTGTCCCAAATTTTTATAGTTTTAGTTTTTCTTTCATTCTTATCCCTAATACCTTTATCTTTTTCCTACCCCGCACTATTGGGTAGAGTTTGAGAAGCGAGAAATTTTTTAGTACCTAATTTTTAAATTTTGTTAATTTAACAATTTCTTCTTTCGTGACTTAAAATAAATTTAAAGTAAAAAAAAGATAAATTTGATAATTTAAAAGAATTCAAAAAACTGAATAAATAAAAATCAACTAGTAGCTAGCTGTTGCGAAACACAGCTTTAGAATCTGATTGAATTCCATCGTTTACCCGGCCCATTCACATCCTAACTGGGCCTCCGACTGTATATGTCTTTCTCCCAATAAGGGAAAGCATGTCCACCTGCTATTTTGGCCCTTTTTTCGTTTAAACATGGCCATAATGTCCTTGACCTAAATTGATGTGGCTCGAATTGGTCGTCCGTACTAATCCAACCAGCCCGCCCACGCAAACCCCAGATTTGGGCTTGGAGTACCCTGACCCAAACCGGTGACATGATTGGTCGCCCATGATCCAATCCAATAAGCGACCCGACTAGGTCATCATACAGACCTGCCGAAAAGGCCCGTTTGGCACACTATTTTTTCATAATTTTTCATTAAAAGTTATAAAATGTAACTTTTTTTTTTTTATTTGTTAAAAATTTATAATCTTTTTTTTTTTTAAGTTTTTAAAACAATTTTGAATTTTTGTAACTTTAGTGCTTGTAGTAACTTTTTATACGGGTGGCAAAACATTGAAAACATTGAGTACTATTTGATATACTTATTTTGAATTTATTTTTTATTTTATATTTTTAAAAATAAGAAAAATAATTTAAAATACATTTGATCACTTGTATTTTTAAAATTTATTTAAAAAAATAGAAAATAGATTTACATGTAAAAATCTTAAAATACGAAAAATAAAAAATGTCAAACCAAATATATTTTGATTATTTTTAAAATACGAACCTCATAACAGAAAGAAGAAAATAAAAAAGAAAAATAAAAAATAAAAAATATAAATATAAACCAAATGCTACTTACCTTATTAATTTGAGTAAAAATTACCTTACCAATCAGTTGAAAAAATATAAAATTAAAAATTGTTAAAAATTACTTTGTCAAATAGGTCCTAAATTAACCAATCCTTCCTCACGAATTTATGAAACAAGCATGACCACTTTTTACCACTCCAAACTTGCCAAAGAAAGATTAGATATGAGGAGAGAAAATAAAAAATGAGCGTCAAATTATGAGGGTGTTTGAAGTAAAAAAAAAAAGTTAATATATATTGGTAAAAATTATAGTCTCATAATTTGTATATAGTAAATAAAAATTTTAAATTTTACAAAAATTTATGAAAATTTATTATGTTTTATAGAATTTCAAACATAATTTATATAAAGATTTAATGTGTTTTTATAGTACTCCAAATGAAACATTGAACAAAATTCAAATTTTGTTGTACAAATTAAGAGGTCGTTTGGTAATACTGTCGTTTTTCTATTTATATTTATCTGTTTATGTTTTTTATTTTTTATTTTCTGTTGTCATTTTTTTTCCTGAAATAAGAATTAAAACTACATTTGAGAATATAATTTTGTTTACAGTCATTAATTTTTTATTTTCAGAAAATATTTAACTTTATTAGTATTTAAAAAATAAATTGAATTTAATGAAATATATTTCCTATTAATTTAATTTAATTTGATAATTAATCTAATTTAATTATTTATTAATAATTAATTATTTTATATAAATTAAGTTAATTATTAAATTAAACTTAATTAGTTAATCTAGTTTTATTATTTATTAAAAGTAATTGAATAATATATATTGCATATTAATTTATATAATTAATTTAATTAATTGAAATTGTTTTATTTATTAAAATAATTTATTTTAACTAAATATTCAAATAAAATAATTTATTTTAATATGATATAACGAAAATAGAGAAAGTTTTAAAATTGACAAAATGTTTACAGCAGAAGAAAAAAGAAAATACTTTTTGTTTATATTTTTTTGTTTAAATTTTTATTTTTAAAAAAAAAATATAAACAGATTTGATAAATATATTTTTATTATAAATTTTTAAAATTTTAAAAATATAAACAAAAAAATAAAAAAACAAAAACATTATCAACACTTCCTTTGCTTTCCTTTCCTTGGAAGCTTTCTCTGTTCTCATCAGCAAGTCCTGACGCACGTTTCGGGCTTCTAGGTGCTTTTATCAACTTCAATAGCTTACTCTTTAAATACTTCTTTCAATACTCTTCCATTATTAATTATCATAAAAAGAATATAAATTGGTCAAAAAATAGTCGAAAAATAATAAGTAGAAGTAGATGAAACTACTTTTACTGTGTGACAATGGTTACTTTTAATTTTTGAACTTTTTTTTTTTTTTGCTTTTTTTCAATCAAAATTATCTTTTTATATTTTAAATTTAGAAAAATTTAAATATGTTAATAAATAAAAAATTACAAAATTATTTTTCTTCCCTTCTCGATGCATCTTGAAAACAATTATGTGGAGACTCGGACCAAAAAAAAAAAAAAAAAGAAAAAAGAGCACCTGTACCATAGCTAAGTGAGAGACAGGTGTCTCACATGTAAATCATGCCACCTTTAGAAATCGAGAGAAAAATCACCAAAAGGCCGCATTTTGTTTTGCATTTATTCCACCAGAGGTA
>JAVXUM010000029.1:2760938-2772631 GCA_035590655.1 Pouteria glomerata
TATTAAACTCCTCATTCCTCATATAAAATCATGCCATGCATTTCCTTTCCAACCATTTCCAAGAAAGGTCTTAAAATGGCAAAAATTCCAACACTTAGAAAAAAAAATAAAGGAACATAGCACCATAACCCCAAAATATTCACCCCCATAACCCAATAAGTTCAAATTCAATACTTTTCCATTTATACCAAAGGTAGGGGTATCACACGTCAAATGAATAAAATTTTTATTAACTATGAATAAAATTTAATACATAATTTACCATACAAACCAAATCAAATCAAATTAAGCCTTTTCCCATTAAGTGAGGTCGACTATATAGATTTGACGACGCCAATCAAATCTATTAAAGGCCATAACCTCCGTTAAATCCATGTAGGTTAGGTCATGTTTAATAGTAACTTTCAAGTCTTCTTGGGACTCTATCTCCCTCTCCTACTAATGTCAATCTCCATACTTTCACACCTTTTAACAGGTGCCTCTGTTGGACACCTTTTAATATGACCGAACCACCTTAGTCGATTTTCTCTCATTTTATCTTCAATAAATGTTATTCCTACTTTACTCCTAATCTCCTCGTTCCTAACTCTATTTCTCCTAGTGATCCCGCACATCCATCTTAGCATTCATCTCCGCAACTGCCATCTTTTAAACATGATTATACTTTATTACCCAACACTCTGATCCATATAACAACGCTGGTCTCATTGCCACTTTATAATACTTTCCTTTAACCTTGAGGGGAATTTTTCGATCGCACAAAACACCTGAAACACTTCTCCATTTGGCCTACCCGGCCTGAATCCTGTGATTTACATCAGTATCAATCCCTTCATCCTGCTGAACCATAGATCCAAGGTATCTAAAGTTTTCTTTTTCTACAATCTTTTGAATGCTCAAACTTACTTCTATGCTACTCGTTATCCTATTTTGACTAAACTTGTATTCCATATATTCCATCTTGTATTGACTTAACCTCAACTTTTTGTTTTTAACGTTTCCCTTTATAATTCTAGTTTAGCATTCACTCCTTCTTACATCTCATCTACTAAGATAATATCATCTGCAAATAACATACACAACGGCACCTCATCCTGAATATGTCCAGTAATTTCATCCATAACTAGGGCAAACAAGTATGGACTTAACACTGAGCTTTGACGTAGATCAATCGTGATAGAAAACTCCTTAGTCTCTCCGCTAATCTTCCGTATAGACATCCCTGCTCTATCATACATGTCCTTTATCGTCTCAATATATACTACGCACACTCATTTCTTTTCCAATACTCTTCATAAAATCTCCCTAGCAACCCTTTCATAGGCTTTCTCTAAATCAATAAACACCAAATATAAATTTTTTTGACATTCTCTATATTGTTCCATTAACCTCCTCAAGAGAAATGTAACCTCCATGGTTGATCTCCCAAGCATGAAACCAAATTGATTCTCTGAAACGTTTGTTGTCTTTCTTAATCTTCTTTCAATAAGTATCTCCCATAATTTCATCGTATGTCTCATTAATTTAATCCTTCGATAGTTTGCACAATTTTGAATATCTCTTTTGTTCTTACATATGAGTATAAGAATACTTTTTCTCTATGCGTCAGGCATCTTCTTACTCTTTAGTACTGCATTAAAAAGTTTTGTCAACCAACTTATGCCATCCTCCCCTAAACACCTCCAAACCTCAGAAGGGATACCACTGCTTTTCCATTTTAAATCATTTCCAATACTTCTTCTACTTCTTTCCTATCGATTCTCCTATAACACATATGATTCAATTCTTCCCTACAATTGGTAAGTTGTCTCATATGTTGTAACAGCTCGGGACCCATACCGCTAGCATGATATTGTCCGCTTTGCCCCCTCGGGTCTCTCCCCGATAAGCCCTCACGGTTTTGTTCTTAGCGAGGGCAACCCCAGTGCCCCCCCAAAACGCGTCACACTAGGGAGAGGTTTCCCCACCCTTATAAGGCGTGGTTCATTCTCCTCTCCAACCGATGTGGGATCTCACAATCCACCCCTCTTAGAGAGCCCAGCATCCCCGCTAGCACACCGATCCGGCACCGGCTCTGATACCACTGTAACAGCCCGGGACCACTGCCACCTGACGATATTGTCCGCTTTGGCCCCTCGGGTCTCTCCCCGGCACAGCCTCACGGTTTTGTTCTTGGCGAGAGCTACCCCAGTGCCCCCCCCAAAAGGCCTCGTCAGTGGGAAGGTTTCCACCTCCTACTTATTAGGCAGGTTTCGTTCTCCCTCCCAACCGATGTGGGATCTCACAAATATTTTTTGTGTTCCCAAGAACTAATATGAATCTGAATGAGCAGATACGTTTACTCAGTTCGAATATGAGCCACAACTCTTAATGAAACGAGCGAAGCAAATATGAGCCTGAGTGTAGTAAATATGAATGGAATATGAGTCACAACTCTAACAATTACAAATCTGCCACTACTAGATTATTTATTTGTTGTTTACTAATAAATCGTTTTAGTGGAATAATATTTTCTTTGTGCTATTTATTTTTTTATTTTTAATTTGGTAAATTGCAATGACCATTTTAAAAAAAAAAAAAAATTAGGAAACATAGTTCATGTTTGAGAAATTACTTTAGCCTCCCCTATTTTTAGGTTTTTTAACAGAATCCCCCTACTTTTTTTTTTTTTTTTTTTTGTGAACATCAAAAAACAAAAAAAAAAACAAAAAAATCCCCCTAGTATCATTTACAATAATTAAAAAGTGTACAAAGTGTTACCATATCAAACATTTTTATATGAATCAATCAAATATTTCGTGCACTTACTATAAAGAATCGAATTGTCTATAAGTTATAGTATATTACATGAGGATATTTTGTTCAACTCATATACAATTTATCTTACATTAACAAGTGTCTGAAGTATGTACAAATATTTTTAAAGTGGATAATACCTTCATGGGGCAAGTTAAAATAAAAAAAAAAAAAAAATCTCCCTATTGTTTGATTTAGAATGTTTGTACATGCTTCGACACTTAGCTCCTACTTTTCATCTCAAACTGATAGGGTGAACCCGACCGAACGCAATTGAACCCGACCGAACGCAGTGACCCGAACATCGTTCTGTATGATCAACACTGACCCGATCGGCATTGATCGACCGGTCGGTCCACTACCCCGAAGAGGTCGATCCCGACCGATCTTAACAAAGAGACAAATGTGTACGTATAATGTACGTGCCAGCACCTTCTGACACGCCATGATCCGCGCTGAGAGTCACGCCCCACTGGTAACGATTTCGGCTGGCCACCAGACAATATCGTCCTTGGGGATCTACATTACACGTGGCACGCTACGATTGAAAGGGAATACGATAACCTACTGTTCACATGCATAACATTCATGCAGCGTCAACGGCAACTATATATGCATCCTCACCCTCGTTACGAAGGTATGCACGCACACAGTATCACTTTGCTATTATTCTGCAAAATTGTTATTTCAGCTCTCTCGCTAACTTAAGCTTCGGAGGCCCTTTGGCAGGCACCACACCGGTGTCCAGACGGCTATTACCGGCAATCCGGAGGAGTCTCGGACCGTCCAGCAACGTTCCCGGTTACTTCCTTTATCACAAACCCTTGACTATTTATATGATAAGAGTTGGAATTAAAGTTTACAATTAGGTGTACGACCCAATAAGAGTACAAAAAACTCCCTTAACCCCATTTGTGTTTTAGAATGCTTATATACATGTACACTAAGTTGGCCACTCAGGGGTCAACTAACTAGGTTGGGCCAAATATTGATACTCCAAATTTAAGTAAACTCAATTTTCTATGATTTGTATCGTTCATATATATAATCAATTGGAATTTACTTGCTCTCAATCATCTGCTCCTAGTAATCTACAAGATTTGAAGTTCTTCATAAGGAGAATATCAAAGAATCTCAAACACAAGAAATAAACTCATTTTCTTTTTTTAAAAGGATGTTTGACGCGATGATATTTGCTAAAAGATTTTAAAAATTTATCTCATTACATGCATTATGAATCTATAATTTATCTTATTTTATCTCACTTTTTATCACATCAAACACACATTTAGTGTGTTCGATTTATTTTATAAGGCAAACATACAAACTATGTTGCCATTACAGTAAAGCAGGGCAAACTTTGGATTTATGTTTGAGGGCGCAATGCATAAAGACAATGTATGTTTATGAAGATGATAAATATGATTAAGATAATACTTTTTATGAATTATTTCACAAGTATTAGGATCATTATTATGAGCATAACTCATTTTATTGAATTTGATAGATGTTAGATAGTCAAATTTTAAATTTTGTTTTGTTTTATTATTAATTATTAAAATAATTGATCAAGTGTTGCTAAAAAAAAAAATTAGCAAAGTGCTATTAATGAAAACACAATCTCACATTGCATTTTCAGAAAGAATAAAAATACAATATTATTTTACATATTCAAACTAAATAACCCTAAAAATGCGATTTCACATTGCGTGTTCATCTAATCAAATCTCAACAACTTCCGAAATCATCTAATAACCAAAAAGGATGAACATATATACACACACGTAGATATATATATACGCAACAGAGAAAGAAAGAGAGACACAGATTGGCTTAGACAAGAATTTATCTATATATGTATATAAATATATACCTACCTTGGAAACGTAGATCAATGAGTCGAACTGCCTTGATCTTTGCCTTGGAGAGTAGACTTTAGTCATGCGAGAGAGAAAGAGAGTGACACATTGAGAGAGACTGAAGCTCAGAATTTTCAGAGTGAAGAGGGAACTAAAGACTGAAAGTAGGGAACGGGTGTGAAAGTTTTAAAAGGAGAAGGTGAAAACGCAATGTGCGGCCAACCACAAATTGACCCACGGGTACATTCTAATTAGATTGGGACTAAATAATTTGATAGTTACATTGTACACATACTTAACTTACAATACTCAGATAAAATCTGTAAAATATCACATATTTCAATACTTACAGCATTTAATATTAATGCTACACCTGCTACTGTCATTATCTAGTCAAATCAGTAAAAGTATGTCAGTTCTCACACTTTAAATACAAAAAATGTGGTCAAGGTATGAGTTGACTCTCTTTCTCCGGATTTATCTTCTCTCTTTTTTTTAGAATTTTTTTTACTTACAAAAGATTATCATTAATGTCGGAACTAACTTAAGCATCAGAGAGTTCTTGGTCGGGGACAACCTCCGACCGCTTTATTTTCACATTTTTCTTACTTGCAGGTGAGGATCGGAAGGGGCCTTCAAGAATACAAGAGGAGGGGGTCCATAGAAGAGAGGGGCTAAAAATTTTCTGAACATGCGATATGAACATAAGGTGAGTATTGATTGATATGGTTCGAAAAATATAATTGTCATTATGGAACTGATTATTTTTGAAAATTAATAATAATAATAGTTAAATCGATCAAAAAATATACACTAATTGAACATTAACCGAGCCAATTATTTTGATTTAGTTATGATCAATTTCATTATATAGCTGTATAAGTTTAAATATTTTTTTTATAATTTAATTATAGAAACAAAATAATAATTTTTTTATTATAAGTGCTAAAAAAGTCATAATGTCATCAGAGTATTAAAATTCTTAATTTCAAATCATAAATGGCAACATATGTTTCAATTAAACCATAATTAAGAAAATAAAATGTATAACAAATCTAAAAAGGAACAATTTGAATTAAAAACAAAAACAAAAAAATTAAACTAAAAAACGCCATTGAATTTCAAAAGTTAAGGGTCTTTAATGTCATAATTATTTTTTTGAACGATGAGAATGAGCAATCCAACAATACGTTAATAGTTTTCTGAAATTTCAAAAAGTCAAAGAATTTTAAAAGTGAAATGTATTTAAAAGATAAAATTAGTTAATCATATATATATATATATATTAAATAATAAGTAAATTTAATTCGATTGTTTCGATTTATTTGATTTTAAAATTTCAAAACTATAGCCAAAACTAATAATCATTAATTTTACAAAAATTAACCAAACTTATCGTTATTAGATAAATAAGTAAACCAAACTTCTTAAATTTGGTCGGTACAATTCAAAAATTGAATTTTGATCAAATTGTACACATCCCTATCTAAAAGCCAAAGAAAATGCAACATCATATTTGTGTTTTTACCTGAAGAGAGTATGCAATGTAAGATTAAGTTTTTAGGGTTATAGTTTAAATAAGCAAAATGATATTGTGTTTTTACTTTTTTTTTTTTTTTTTCTAAAAACACAATAGCACTTTTCCTATTTTTTTTTTGAAGCCGTACTTGACCAATTATTAAAATAATTGGCCAATTATTATAATAAAAATTAAATTGGGATAATAGTATACATTTTTTATATCTTCATGTTTTCTTTTATTATAGCTATCGCTTATTTGTTATTGGTGACTTGAATGAACCATTAAGAGAACAAGTATGAGATGTAAAGTGAAATGTGAAGTATAGTATTGAGAATTGATAAATGATTTGGATAGATTTAGTGTTAGTGGCAATTTTATGGTACAACTTTTCACTGACAAAATGAAATGTGGCACTTAATCCCCTCTTTGCCACTTACTAACTCCGCTCGTAAAATATTGATCATTTCTTCACATAATAAGGCAAACGAAAGAAAAATGTTGTTCTACAATAAAAATATAAGAAAATCCAACTAGAATGAGATGGCAATAGTAATGTTAATAGGCCCACAGATATTTCATATCATTCTGATTACTTCTCTGGTTTTGTAGCATTACCCAGATGGAATTTAATGGAAACTCTATTTACACAAGAAGCTTGAATCACAGTATGTAGTTAAAACTAAGAGAACAACAAGACACTGCAGAAGCATATTACCAGCACAACGCCACTTATTTTCTTCTATCAACGAAGACTCCCCACTGGCTTTTTATAGGTGTACCACTTTGCTACGAAGAGAAAAACACCTAAATTGAGCAGACTTAACACAGCCAAGAGCCAGAAGTAGTAGTCAAGGTGCCCGTAGTTTATGTTTTCCGGTATCCATCCAAGCTTCCCATTCCGGGTACTAACTGAGGTGACAATGGTTATCAGCAGAGAGCTCAGGTAGTTCCCGAGTGCGTTCGTGGACAGCGAGAGAGCCGAACAGAGACTTCTCATCGCATCGGGCGCTTGATCATAGAAGAAATCCAACTGTCCAATGAAGGTGAAGACCTCTGCGACCCCGATGATGAAGTACTGGGGAACCTGCCAAAATATGGATATGGGAACCTCCTTGTATTCATAATAGTTGTGTTTTCTCACCATTCTAAGCCTGACAAGCTCCAGAATCCCTGCAGATAGCATGGCGAAGATGGAAATGACGAGGCCAGTGCCCATTCGTTGCAGTTGAGTCAAACCATTCTTGTGACCGGTGAACTTCCTGGCGACAGGGACGAGGATTCGGTCATAAATGGGGACGCAGAGGATCACGCTGATGGTGTCGAAAATGCTAATCGAAGCTGGGGGGACTTGGAAACTAGTGTTGCCAAGTTGATTGTCCATGGCTGTTCCTTGCAACAAAAAGAGGCCGCTCATTTGATTGTAGACAGCAGAGAAGATTATACCGGTTGCAAATATCGGAAGCAATCTCACAATGGCTTTCAGCTCCTCAACTTGGGTCACCGAGCAAAGTCTCCATGGGTCTATTGAGCCTTCTTTACGATCTGATTCTGTTTCCACAGCTGCCCTGTCCAAGCAACTGCATTCATACAACATTAAGAGGCTAGCTTAATTACCCTAAATAAAAAAAAAAAAAAAAAAAAAAAAGTATGAGATGAAGAATTTTCTTATTGGTGGGATTTGACTGGCATTATTTTAAGAACTTTTGCGTATGTGCGAGTCGAATTTATATTTTACAAGCTATTTTGGCGTTGAGATTAAAAGAAGCTAGCATTGAGCGAAGAAACTGCAGCAGTTAAATTAAAGCACTCCCATGCATGAAACGCGGAGTTCATATGGCTGGACACGCGTCGCAACGTCATGTGCGTGGTAAAAAAATAATAATAATAATAAATAAAATTTTAATAAAAATAAAGTTTAAAAAGAGAGAAAGAGAGAGAAATTCCAAGTTCAACAAAGCCCTTGCATCGAAAATTGCAACCGAAGGTTGGAAAGCAAAGCAAAAGGAAAGCAAAACGTTTTGCAGGAAATAACGTGCTAACGTGCGCCATGTGATTCAGAGAGAGAGAGAGGGAGAGAGAGAGAGACCAGGAGATTGCCAAGACCAGAAGGGAACCTCAGGGGTTGGCCGATCTTGTAATTACCACCTTGCAAATCAATGACAACACCACCCAAGTCTTTGATTCCAGGCAAAAACTCGAGCCCATTTTGCAATTGCAAAGCATCTCCCAAAGCACTCAAAAGCGCTTCACTGCTATCTTGTTCCCCAGTTGGGTCTGCCCCATACCCAATTGGATTCAAAACTCTTCCTCCTGTGCTCTATAAACACACATTACAACCCCAAAATCAGAAACATTCATTCAATACCCAAAACCCCAATAATAATATGTATGTAGTTTTATATATATAACTACATATGTAATTTAGTTCAACACTTATCTCAAACTCGGTGTCGGTGACCATTCGAATAGTTTTGCTGTATATATTATATGTATGTAGTTATATATATATATATATTTATCAAACAAGCATTAAAAAAACAAAGAAAGAAATAAAGAATCCATGTGAGGTACCTTCTTGGCGTTTGGAACCACCGGAGGCGGCAAAGGCTGCGGGACTGCTGCAATACCAGAGGCCGAGGCCGCTGTTTTCTCCCGGAGCTTTTGTCGAAACTCGTAAAGCTTTTGCTGATGGTGGTGGAGAGAGCACGTTGTTCCTTGAACCAAAAATATGAAAAGAAACAACAGTGCTGACAAAAAAGACTTCATTTTTATTCTGCTTCCGTTGTGGGAATGAATCACTACTCTAATTCCTAAACTACCTATACATTGACAGAGAGAGAGCGAGAGAGAGGGGGGGTGTTTGGTTTTAGATATACCCTTGATCCCAATTGAGTGTATAAATGGAGCAGCCTGGCCCCCGAGTCCTGAGGCTTCCTCCCTTGTATTTATTATTAATTGCCTACGGAAACTTCCGGACCCAACTTGCCAGAAAATGTAACTGCAGTGTTTAAATACATATACGACCAGCACCAATCTACCTAAAGGCCTCTTAGGCAGCGTTTGATTTTCTTAAAATTATTAAAAAAAATTTAAATTTTTTAATACATTTTATTCACATCATATTTCATAAAATTTTTATATATATTTACATATTCTAATAAATTTTTACAAATTACAATATTCTTTTTTACAAATTTCAATATCTTTTTCATAAATCTTAATAACTTCTCAACAAATTTCAATAATTCTGACGTCAATCTATAGAGATGGATCAAAAAAATCGTTGATAAAGTTTTTCTCTTTAACTTTTTTATGCAAAACTTAAAAAATTTAACAGATTTAAAAAAAAAAAAAATCAATGGGCACGGATTAAAAAAACCGTTCCCATAATTTCTCTCTCTAAATTTTTATCGCAAAAATTCAAAAATTATACTATTCATCTCCAAAAAAGTAATTTGAAATAGAAACATTAAAAGTTATCCCAAATAAATTTTTTCTTATTTTTTCTTACTTTTTATCACTCCAAACGCTACCTTAATTAACTTTGATAGATTTTTTTTTTGAGAATTTTGTTTGATTTTTTTTTTAAGTTTCCTATATATAAATGTTCAGAAAACCACCCATCCTTTATTTCAAAGTTCGTATAACATAATTTGCAAAAAATTACGTAATTAATTAATTTTTTCACTTTTAAATTTTGTAGCTACTATATTATTTTCATTCTGTACTCTTAAAATTGCTTGCATTATTACTAAAATTCTTTGATGCCCGGCATTTAAGCTAGTATTTCTATAATCTTTGACTTTAAAAAATTCTATGCGTTCGGTTATCTAGTTTTATTTAGTTAAATAAAATAATTTTTTAGATAAAAAAATTTTAAATTTAAATTTTAAAAAAGTTAATTCTTTTTTATTAACTTTCCAAAAACTCTAACCCAATCTCCATAATCCCTAAAACACTTTATATATAAAATCCAACAATTAAATTTACCCACAATTGTTTGATAAATTATATTTAAATAAATTATAAATTTTATTGGAACGGATATATTTGTAAATATAATGATTCATATTTATAAAATTATCATTCAAAAATTAACTTTAACCAAATGTAAATTGGTCTCATAATAGATGTGAACTTACCATTTGAATTCCTGTGGAAGTATACACTTTGACTATAACTGTCACTAGTGCATTCAAATTCTTAATGTAATTTATTAATGGGTATATAACATTAATTACCTTTGATATTTATTGAAAATACACCAAGTATTTCCGTAATTTTATAATTTTTAACTACTACTCTTATTTTTTAAAATATATTATAAATTCTTCCATAATTTGGTCTGACTCTCTCGATAAGTGTTTACTCATACCTGATCGATACGTAACTATATAGGGTTTAGATAAGTGTTTTAGTGACAATTTTGAATTATTTTGATCATTTTATAGTTCCTTGTGCTTTCAAAATACTTGGCTATCGTTCGAAATTTATAAATTATAATATTTAAGATACATAATGAAATTTAATTTAATTATATAATTGAGAGTTATGATTTTCAATGTTGAAAATTATTTAAGAATTCATAAAGATGTCTCTAGACCATCTTCAATATTAACATGATTGCTCAATATAACTTTTAAAGGACTGAATCTGATTTTTATGATAAAATGATCAAGTATTTTTATTTAGAATTTTTTGAATCTATCCGTACATTAGTCCTTTTAATTGTAGGGATGAATTTGTAACAAAATTTAAAAGTTAGAGGAAGTTAATAAAATTTTAAAAATCACAAAAAGTATTTTATATATTTTCATTAAACTTTAGGAATAATTAATATAATTTACTTTTAATAATATGTCCTTGTAAATCAAATTATATAATTCAGTGAGTTTAAATTTAGATTAGTTTGTGTAGATGCCAATGAGTGGGCGGAGTTTAGAAAAATACATTTACTTAGATCCGGTTTGTAACTTTTTGTTTCCTAATTTTTTTTATGCATTCAAAATTTTTGTCAATTCATAAAAGAAACATATTTGTTAAACCTGTTTATATTTTTTTTAAAAAAATAAAAACTTAAATAGAAAAATATAAAAAAAAATAAGTTTTGTTGCAGACAGTTTGTCAATCGTAAAACTTTATCTTTTTTGTTACATCATAGTAAAATAAATTATTTAAATATTTTATTAGAATAAATTATTATAATAAATAATATAATAAAAATCAATTAATTAAATTAATTATATAAAATAATGTATAACATATATTATTAAATTATTTTAAATAAATATCATAATTAAATTAAATTATGTATAAGTAATTTAATTTAATTAATATAGAATTTATTTTATCAAATTATTTTTATAAATAATTAAATCAAAATAATAAATTTAAAATTTAATAAATTAATTTAATTTAATTATATATTTAATATGAAATATATTTAAAAAATTATTTTTAATAAATAATATAATTAAATTATAATTATTAAATTTTATATTTACTAATTAAATAAT
>JAVXUM010000029.1:2812219-2822270 GCA_035590655.1 Pouteria glomerata
CAACTCCAGTCCAATTCCACATCACTACCCCCTCTCTCTCTCTCTCTCTCTCTCTCTCTCTCTCTCTCACTCAGGGTATCTAGACATAATATATATATATATACACACAACACGCACATGGCTACATATCCATAAATTAATTCCTTTTCTTCTAGTTCCTTTCTTTTCTATTTCTTTCTTGAACCATCATGAACAAGCTGATCATTCTATATCTTTGTATTAATTTTTTTCTCCCCATCTTAGTCCATTCAAAGTGCATACGTAGTGATGCCGATCAATCCGGCCATCTGCAGCACAAAGAGGAGGCACTCAAGTACAAACTAGGCGCCATAGCATCAATTCTAGTCGCTAGTGCACTCGGGGTTTGTATTCCGTTGGTTCTGAAGGATGTCTCCGCATTACAACCAAACAGTGGACCTCACTTCCTCACCAAGTCCTTCGCCGCCGGCGTGATCTTAGCTACCGGATTCATCCATGTTCTCCCCGACGCTTTCGACAGCTTAACAAGCCCCTGCCTCGGTGAGAATCCATGGCAAGGCTTTCCCTTTGCAGGATTTATCGCGATGGCTTCGTCCATCGCGACTCTGATGATGGAGGCTTTTGCCACTGGCTACCATAAGAGGGCGGAGCTGAGAAAGGCTCAGCCGGTGGAGGATGCCTATGACGCGGAGAATGACGGGGTGCTTCCGGTCCACGGTCATGCCTCCCCTGCAACCATCGTGTTGCAGCGGTCGGATTCATCCGATCTCATTCGGAATCGCGTCATATCTCAGGTACATAACTTAATTAATTGGAAAATATTAATACCATAGCAATGTCTAATTAATAATATCACAGATGCACATTGTACAAATGGATGATGGGATGCGATCTCATTCACAATCGTATCATTTATCATGTGGGTTTCTCACACCGGGGTTGTGGAAGAGGTTCAGTTTCTAAGTGTAAGGTAGTCTCAACCCTGCGGCAATTTTTGCGGCCAAGATAATTCTAAAATCTCCTAATGATTGGTTTTATAGTTCAAATTATCATTAATTTTAGCTCATTAGGAGAAATGGATTGTAACTCTTTCCAAAACCCCAAATATAAAAGAAGAGATTGTTACAGTTTTTCACATCGAGAATTTAAGTGGGAGAATTTAAATTCATTGAGATAAAGTCGACAAATATAAATTTGCACTTGCACAAAATGTATTAAAAAATAATAGATAGTGTATCTGACGTAAAAATAAAAGCAGAACTTATAAATTATTTAAGATATTGAGATAATTTATTTTGAAAAAAACACTTACACATAATATACTAAAAAATAATAGGTAGTGCATCTACTATAAAAGTAAGGATAAAACGTATAAATTATTTGAGATATTAGAGGAATTTATTTTAAAAAAAAAATATTTTATGAAATAAAATTACAAAAATATTACTAAAATTATACTTTTTTCTATTACAAAAATATTCAGTTGGATCAATTCATCCCCTTAATCCTTCTTGCGTCCTTCACGAATGTTGGCAATCCGTTTATAAGTGAGAGAAAAGTTTGATTTTTGGATTGAAATAAGCCCAAGACTGCTCACAATATCTCATGAAAAATGAATGATGCTGCTGATCCTCTAGTCATAACAAAAATTAGTGTGGTACTATCACGCTGAATAGATTCTTATTCCATCCATTTGCTCCTTTGCATATAGCCTTTTCTTTTATGCCAATTATTGGTTCAATTTGTAGTTTAGTTCCTATATATATATATCATATATATGTATATGTCTATGTATATACACTGTGCATCTACTTTTTTGCGTCACTAGTCAATTGGGAGAATCTTTTGCAATCAACAAGATGAATGGGGTTGCTGTTTGTTCTTTGGTTTATTATAATTATTTTTGTTTCTGTTGTATGACATTTTCCAAGATTCCTTTTTTTTTTTTTTTTTCTTTTTTAAACCAGAGATTCCTTTGTTGTTTTATTTGTTTTAGTTAGCAGAGCATCCTTAAAAGATTATTAAAAGGAGAGAGAGAGAGAGAGAGATTTTTGAGTCTTCATTTTGCTATATAGGCGTAAAAACAAATGTCTAACGAGGCCAAATTAGTGGGCCAACATTTTTAAATTTTTATGAATAAAAATTTTTAATAAAAAAATATAAAATATTTAATAAATACCTTAATATCGTCAAAAAGTCATTTTTTCATAATTACATATATAAATATATATAGAGCGTGGTCTTTAACCTATGTGGTAGAACACTTCTTTCGTCCGCTCATGGTCTCAGGTTCAATCTCGATGACTGTCCTCTTTCTTATTTATCTTCCAAAAAATATATATATATAAGTTTATAATTATGATATGAAAAATAAGTTAGGATTCATTTTTATGAAAGGTATACCAACATTATTGTTAATGAGAAAATATAATAGGTTGGTTATATATTTACACTTTGTACAAATTGATCAATTGGTTGCTTTCATTTTTGAGAATTTTTTTTTTTTTTTTAAATTTACCTACTTAAACTGATCGATGCTATATATATATATATATAATGTGTCTAAATTGACTGTACGAAAAGGTTTTGGAGTTGGGAATCGTGGTACACTCCGTTGTGATCGGCGTGTCTCTAGGTGCTGCCCAAAGTCCTAAAACAATCAAACCCCTCATTGCAGCTTTGGGTTTTCATCAATTCTTTGAGGGCATGGGACTTGGTGGATGTATTTCTCAGGTATATGACAGATATCGTGCATCTTCATGATGTATATTTCCATCATTAATTATTTGTCAGTTATATTGCAAATTAATTAGTCTCTCAATTTCATAAAACTACTGCATCATTTGATTTATCTTTTTATTTTTTATTTTTATTTTTTAAAATAAAAAAAACAACTCCAAACACATTTAGTCATTTCTATTTTTAAATTTTATTTTAGAAAATAAAAAATAAGTTAATACATAAAATGAAAAATAATAAAAAATCGTCTTGAGTATTTTTGACCCAAAAAAAGAAAAACAAAGTATTTTTTATTTTCTTATTTTGAAATTTTTAAAATATAAAACATATAAAATAGAAAACAAAAAAATCAAAAATTAAAAATGCCACCTATAATTTTCTTTGTTATTTAAAATAAAGTAAAAAATATCATGTATAATTTAGATTGGGGCATACATTTGTTTAATGTCAATTTTGTAACGTCACTTTTCTGAATTATTAAATTAAAATTTAACAGACAATTGAATTTTAAATTAATAATTTAAAAATATAATGTCATGATAATGACAATTATAATATTGTCAGCCTGCCTTTTTTAGTCTAATTTATCTACATAATTTTATATAGCTCTACTACTGCCAAAAATACATCTCCAGTCTACTGACAAAAGGAAAAAAAAAAAAAAAAACTCAAAATAATAATTAATAATGTCTTCTACCATCAAATCAGTTGTGGTTTTGACAATGTAGCCATCGTGGGATCACAAGCTGGTTCTTGTAACCCAAGTGGGCGACTAAAGTGGTTCTGCCAATAAGTATAGTAATAGTAATATATACTTATATAGTAACAGAACTGCAAAATCCATTATTGATTTTAACTTAAATTAATGTATATCCATTGATTGTTGGAAAATTGTCATTTCTTTGAAAGAGAAAAAAAAAATTATAAATTTTTTGTTATATATTTCTAATTTCTTCTTAGAACCAAGGACTACTATTACACACACACATCTATATTACAAATTCGGTCAGTTGATGTGACATTTGTCTAGTTTCGGACGGAGGTTCGGATGGAGCCCATGCCTTTAAGCATGGGTCAATACTAGTATATATATATATGCAACCTCATGTAAATAAATAAAAAAATATATTATAATAGAAGAGTAGCAATCGCCCTATTTTGGTACGAGGGAAAAGGCATGGATTTGTGAAACAAAAAATAGTTGTATTAAAAAAAATTAATATATTGATGAATGTTTTATTTTATTATATTTTGATATAATTATCTTTTTATCCCTGTATTTAAAAGAAAAATCATTTGTACCTTTTAAATTTTAAAAATTTACTTTTATATCCCTTGCTTGTACTTTGGGTCAAATTAAAATTGTCAAAAAAAATCCTTTAAAAATCTTGGTTTTGATTCCAAGTAGCTTTACAAGTTTTATTTGTACCTCCTGTAATTATTATTATTTATATTGACATTCCTAATTCTACTTAATTTTTTAATAGGTATTTTTATATTTTTACTTAAAAATTTGATGTTGTTCATATTTTATTTTAATTCAAAGTACAAATAGTATATAGATATAAATTTTTAAAATTCAACTATGTAAGTAATTTTTGCTTAAAATACAAATAATAAAATATTAATTTTTTAATAAATGTTTTTTATCTATTCAAATAAAAACACGTATGATATGTAGGTTTTTAATTATATTTCTTTCCTTTCTTTTATGTATTTTTTTTTATTTTTTTCCTTTTATCTGTTACCTTACTAAATTCTTTCCCCAACCACGCCCTTAAAACTTTTTATCCAATTACATTCATGTAATTAATTATTTGTATTTTTTTTTTTTCCTTTGTGTGATATAATAATTAGGCAAAGTACAGGTCTCGAGCTATCATAATTATGGTGCTCTTCTTCTCCCTCACCACGCCAACTGGGATAGCGATCGGCATTGGAATATCAAACATTTACAACGAGTATAGCCCCGCGGCGCTCATAGTCGAAGGGGTTCTCAATTCGGCATCGGCTGGGATCTTAATCTACATGGCCCTTGTCGATCTTCTTGCCTCCGACTTCATGAACCCTAAATTGCAGGTCAACTTCAAGCTCCAAATCGGAACCAATCTTGCCCTTCTACTCGGAGCTTCTTGCATGGCTATATTGGCCAAATGGGGAGGGGCATAGTTTAATTTCCACTCCCAACAAATTTGTAAAAGCAATATATGATCAATGAAACTGTTTGGAATTCTAACAAACCAAAAAAAAAAATTTAAAATCTCTAAAATTTATTTTACTGTATAAATTACGAACTCACAATTTATCTTATTTTACCTCATTTTTATCATTCCAAACACACCTAATATAACTTAAATTCATCGATTTTAAAATCAAATATTTATTTAGATATATATATATAGATTGATTTTTGGAGCCCTAAAATCTCTTAATTAGCATTTTGATAGAGCACTAAATTAATTAAAAGTGGAAATATTTACGTCCACAAAAATGAAAAATCTAGTTAAGGACTTCTTCGTAGGGATGGGAACAAGTAAGCCCAAAAGTAGGCCCATAGAAAATTTCCTTCCGGGGGTGTAGCATTTGGACCTGGACTTAATGTCCAGAATGGAGTGGTCATCTAGCCCAAAATAAACCACGGGAGGATTGATCCGCACAAATAAAAAAATAAATAAATTAACTAATTAATTAAAAAAAAACCCGTGGCTAATGCGTCCAAGCGAGACCTACGTCCGGACTCTGAAGCTGCCCGCGATGGCTCATCTAATTTGGCCTTGTCGATCTATGCTATGTCGACTTGAGGTCTTTCCAACAGCAATTTAATGCTGTGGGGATGATCTGAATAAGATGATGCCATGGGCAAACATTAGATAATAACGCTCAAAATGAACCAAAAACTTGGGTATGTGCGAACACGCAAGGGCAGATGTAAGTAGTGGATACTAAAAATAAAATTTTTATAAAAAATATTATAATTTTTAAGTTATTTTTATAATTTTATCTCATAGAATATATTTTTCAAAACAGACTATTCTAATATTTTAAATAATTTATAAATTTTATCTTTACTTTTATATTAATTACAATATCTACTTTATTTTTACTTTTCAACTTAACCTCAGTGTAATAAAATCCTAAAAACATGCATTTAAAGTAGCCACTCCATGTTGGCTTGTTTTCACACTCACAATGTAATAGTAGTAAAAGCCCATAACATGCCCTTAATGCATGCACAATTAACTTTTTTTTTTTATTATTATTAAACAAAATTTATAGGATTAATAATATAGAAAAGTTTCTAAGGACTTCTCAAATTGGCTTTCAAAAATGTTAGTGCGACCTTTTTATCCTTAAATTCAGAACAAGAAAAAAAAAGTTGATCAAATACGAAAAATCAATTCAAAACAAATGATTTACTGCAAAAATGTCACACATATAATCCCTATGTGAGAAAATTTTGTCGCTCACGTGTGAACATAACGACTTCCTCAATTAAAATAGCACTATCAGCCACACACTAGTCACGGAGATTCTAACAATCAGTGAACTTAGAATCTTAAGGTACGTTGATAAATTTTTGTGGGTGTGTAAACTCAGACGTTTAATCTATATAAACTCTTCTTTAAATAAGTTTTTGAGATCACAATATCTTAATAGATTTAGTAGAACATTTAATTATTAAGGAAGTATTTGGAGTGATAAAAAGTGATTTGGAGGCGTTTAAAGATATAATTTTTAATAACTTTTGGTAGTTGTAACTTTTAGTGGGTTTGGTGAACTAAATTGCAATTTTTAACAATTTTTTACAAATTTTGAGTGTTTAGTAAAATTTTTGATAACTTTTGACTTTTTTTAGTAATTTTTTAGTATTATTATAGCAGAATAGAAAAGTAACAATTTTAGTATTTCTGTCAAACACCAAAAGAACATCTTTTGGTAGAATTTTGCTAAAAATTTTGTTGCCAAACGCAGCCAAAATTTGATAAAAATTGTGAGTTTATAATTTGTACGACAAGATAAAAAATAAATATCTTTTAAAAATTTTCAGTATGTTTCACCTATTTTTAAAGAGTTTCAACGCTCCAAAGGAAACCTAGGAAAGCATATCAATAAATTTAGTCAAAATGGTCAAACTAAGAATTAACTATAAATATATGAGAATTAAAGTAAAATTCAGTATAAAATATAATTTAGCCTATGTAATAGGGAGTAAAGCTTCAAATATTCCAACACTTCTATTCCAGCAATCGCACAGCTTGATTCAAGAAAATAGGGGAATAATGGAGTATTGTTATATATCACTAGAGGAATGGGCAAAAGTGAGAAAAGGAATAAGATGAGGACAAAAAGGGTTCGATTTTGGGCCTTCCATTCAGTGTATGAATATGATGAAGTGTAGCTTTCTTTGGTGGAGTTGACTGCCATAGTCCATTCTTTTTCCAAAGGAGCCTGCGTCTAGTTGGTGTCAACAATTACTCTAAATGACTGGTCGCTAACATTAAAGATTGCGGTAACCAATTCTGTCTGGAGCTACAGTCATCCAATGAGTATATAACAGTTGCATATATATATATATATATTATAAAAATATTATGCTTACACTCTCTCACTTACACCTTTTTATACTTTAACTGGTCACGATAGGCAGTGACCAGTATATTCTATTTAAAATAATCATAACCGTTAGATGTCACCTTCATCCAGCGACTGTGATAGTTTTGAACAAAATAAACTAGTCACTAATTAATTTAATAAAAATATTTAATTTGAAACATAAATAAATAATTTATAATTATTAATTTTTTAATAGATTAATAATTATAAAAATATATTAAATTTAAATATTATAATCAAATTTATATAATAATAATAAAAAATAATAAAAATGAATTTAAATATTATATTTTACATATGAAAATTTTACGATAATAAATTTAAATGCTGTGCACTGATGAGCTTCTTAATTCCCGGCACTCAAACCAACGGAGGGTCCAAATTAACCTGGAAAATATATTAACTCATAATGTCGTCATTCTAACTATAAAAAAATCACCATACACTTGTCATGTCGACCTCTCATTATCTTTCCCAACGCAACTTCCATGCTCTCATTTAATTGACATTTTATTTATTTTACAATTAACCATTACCCCATTTTACTGAAAATGCTCTGTTAAAAAGTTTTACCATGAAAGTTTTTTAGAAGGATGTTCCAATATTTTTTATTTTTATTTTTTTTTTAAATAAATGTTTGATGGGTGGTGTTTCGTTTGATTGAATCCCATTAAAATCACATGTATATTTAATTATAATGAAATCTTCTGATGGAATATTATTACTTTAATCTAATGCATTAATTCTAAAATATATAAAATGTCGTGAGTATATGAGTGAAAATGAGTCGAATCAAGTCAAATTTTAATTTATTCAAACTTGACTTGAATTATTTATACCGAATTCAAACTTAAACTCGAGTTAGGCTTGAGCTTTTATACAGGTTTGATCTTGGCTCAATAAAAATGAATTTAAATTCAAAATTAACTCGTGAATAGATCGATTAAACTAAAATGATGTCGTTTTATTCTAAAATATAATGAAATTGTTATTAAATATATATATCGTCGAAATAACTCGTGGATTTTCGAACTGAACTTTTCTAAACTCGAGTTAGAGTTCAAATCTAAACGAATTATAAATCAAACTTGAATCGAGTTTGTTTTAATCATAAAAGGAGCTTCAGTTAAAATTGAATAATTTACGAATAACTCAATTCTTTCCATCACTGTATAAATAGAATGGAAATATACAAATCAATAGTTAAGGAAAATTTGACATTGAGTGAAAATTTTTAGAGTAAAATATTATAGAGATATGTATTACCCCAATAATAATTAAGGAGGTTATAACTTTATGATATCTATATTTTGATTGACATAATAAATATTATCTGATAATAATTATATTATATTTTAAATGTTAAAAATTTTAAAGAGGTGAAAATTAGTTGTAAGAGAACATTACAGGATAATGAAAAAAAAAATATAATTTTTTTATTATTTCCTATTACTTACCTTCTTCATCAATAACAATTTACTCTCATAAAGAGGTAATTATTATCCTAATATAATTGTTACCCCATCTTTCAAATTAAGATAATAGAGGATAAAAATTGACTCAATCAAATTTACCTTATGTTGCCTCAAAAACAAACATGCTTTAAAGAAAAATGTTTTTGTCACAAAATTTTTATCAAAAATAATTATAAAATTATACAATAATAATATATTTAAAGTTAAAATATATATTAGTTAAAATGATATAAAGGGGTGCTTGAAATTGTAAAAAATTAGTATAAATTTATAAAAATTACAATTTTGTTATTCATATATTAAATAAAAAATTTTAATTTTATAAAAATTTGTAAAATTTTAACTTCAAACGGACCGCCATAATAGCTAACATGACGTTCGCATATTTCTATTAACATTTCTTTGTCAAAGTAAAGTCGTTTAACTCTCTCCCTCTACCATGTCAACATTCTTACTACACCAACTTTCTCTCTCTATATATAAGCCCACTCATTGAACATCACCCCAGCTAAAATATATTTTTCTCTCTCTCTGTCAAAAGTAAAAATGAATTGGCCTACCATCTCCTCCTTCTTCTTTGTTCTACTTCTTATTCTTGTTCTACCCATGCAGATATACGCAGAGTGCACATGCGAGTCTGAAGCTGAAGAGCGAAACAAAACCGAAGCTCTCAAATACAAACTAATTGCAGTAGCCTCAATTCTCATCTTCGGCGCGATCGGAGTCTCTCTCCCAACCCTGGGCAAGACCGTCCCAGCTTTCCGGCCGGAGAACAACTCCTTCTTCATAATCAAGGCCGTCGCCGCCGGCGTCATCCTCGCTACCGGATTCGTTCACATTCTTCCCGACGCTTTCGAGAACTTGACCAGCCCCTGCCTCGGCGGCGACACCCCCTGGGGGAATTTTCCGTTCACCGGGCTCGTGGCCATGTTGTCGGCTATCGGGACGATGATGGTCGATTCTCTTGCTACTAGCTATTACAACAGATCGCATTTCGTGAAGCCGAAGCCGGTGGTTGGGGACGAAGAGACGGGTGGCGGTGAGCATGAAGGTCATGTTCATGTTCATGCGCACGCCACCCATGGCCATGCTCATGGCTCGGTTTTGGAGTCGCCGGAAGTTGCAGCTCAGCCGGATCTCCTTCGCCGTCGTGTTATATCACAGGTAAATGTGTTTGATTGATTGGTTGATGGGCGACTCTGTTTTTTCGATTGATAGGTGTGCTGTTTCCTCTGTTTTGCATG